>CM061921.1:237324811-237411025 GCA_031002005.1 Vandiemenella viatica | reverse complement strand
TGATTGGTTGAATATTTTTTGGCTTATACTATTGATATTTGTCGTGTGGTGGAGGTAGTTTATCGGAGTATATGAAGTAAGCGCACGTATTGTCTACACCTGAAGGATTTCTTCTTCCAGTTTTGAAGCCTCTGACCATACTATATAATAAAGATCCATTCTAAAATTATTTTATGCATCAAGAATATTTCTTTTCAACTGTATATAGCAGATGCAGGTAAACTATAAAATTTAATATATATACCCTTTCCTTCACACATTTTGAAATTGAAATGCTCCTAAATTCGACATATTTTCTACCTGTATTCGACACCCTTTCCACTACTATAAATAAAATATCATCAGGGTCAGAAAAGAGCTAGAGCTGACGAAGGGAGATCAACAGGAAAGTTGAGAGAAGGAACCTGGCCAAGTAGAAGCAATTCCAGTCTCAGAAGGGGTCGCATGGGTGCCAATACAAGTCCCCGTGTCCACAAGTCGTAAGCCCCAGGATGTACTGCAGACTCATAGAAACAACTTTACACTAGCAAAAGGGGTTAATGGATGCATTGGAGAAGGTCCAAAGAAGAGCCACCCGATTCGTTACTGGTATATATAGCTGGAGAGAAAGCGTAAGTGCGATGTTGAATGAATTGAGTTGGGAAGAACAGGAACACCGAAGGCAGAAGCTGACTGAAAAATTCACAACTGACCTATTTCAGGATGACGGCAAACCCATATTACTACCAGCTACATTAATATCTAGGAATGACCGAGAAAAATAAGAGAAATCAGGATCAGAAACGATTTATTTTTTATATTTTGTTCCACGAGCGATTAGGGAGTGGAATAGGAAGGAGTTATAGAGCGAGAGAATTTAGATTCCAAAAGGAGTAGGTGTCTATAAACCTCCCTGTCCATCCTGATCTGGGTTTTTCATGGTATTCCAAGATCACTCCAGGCGAATGCCAGGATGGCTCCTCAAAATAGCCCATAGGCGCCTCCTGCCATATCACGTATATCCCTTCCTATGCGCAAATGGTTACACATCAGGATTTAGTGAATCGCGGAGTGATAATTATAATAACAATAAAAGTAGCAGTAAATCCCTTCATAAAAATATTATATATATTTCTCCTTTGCAAAATCTGTCGGCTTTACATGAGGTACTTAGCAGTGGCAGAATTGACTGTCTGACTACTACATAATACACGTAACTACAGGTTCTTGAATTTGACATCATATGTACCAAACACCGACACCAATTTAAGGTTGCTAACAATGAATTGTAGCGTATAAAAACATGTAGTTGTAGATGGCACGAATGTTCGTTCAGCTTATGATTAAAAATCAATTTTTGGTGAGAAATATAAATCTCTATTGATTTAAGGAACACGCAAGAATTTAGGCACTTGTATTCAACACAGAGGTTATCCATAGCAGAAATATTCTTCTCCTTTGAAATACGTATGCATTCGCTTGTATATTTCATCGTGAATACATTATATTATTCATGTTCAGTAGAAAGTGAAGTAAACTTACATTAACTGATAGTTAAAGTACTTCCAGAATTTGCGATTCTACTAGCGCCATACGCGCTTCCTGTAATGGTGAGCACACGCTCTTCAAAAAATTTATGATCGAAAAACAAGACCATTACCCTAGCTGTAGGAGTATGACGGATAGCTCCAAGCAATCAACTGAGACCAACAGAATGGAATATCATTTCTTCTCCCAACAGGTGCGAACTAAACCAATGATGCCTCCTTTCATCTTCCACAAATGCGTAGCGGCATTACTAGAGCCATTTGTTCTCGGCAGTTACCAGGGAACCATTGACGGTATAGCAGTTCGTCCAAGAGATTCAACAGCCTCACTTTCTTCCATAACACGACTGAAAAGGACAATTCTTTAATGGGTGATCCCAATACTGCACGGATTTTTAAGAATTTCCTTCATGCCATTGACAAAATACATGGTTTCCCTCGATCTCAAGACTTGTATGGGACCAGTTAGCACAGCAGCTTATACCATCAGCTACATGCCAGACTGTATCGCCTAACATATCGACGATACCGCTGTTCCAAAATTGTAGTAAATACTTTTAAACATTCCCAAACAGTTATTTGAATCACTGTTCCAGTTATTTGAGCGAAGGTTCATTTCATTTCGACATCTCCTTCTGGGTGCTCTAAATTTTATAATAAAGAGTCTATTTAAAACTCCGACAGCCACTTTAAATGACATTTTTAAACGACTCCAATCTAACTTGTAATTTTAGGCTAGCGGCAACGTTACATCTCACTGACCATGATTTGTACGATTACGTACAGGAACTTACTGGAGTTGCTTAAAAAATGTACTCGGACTTCTCATAAGATGACTATGTTCGAGTATTTCATGACCGTCACATATTGGTTTAAACGTCCTAACAGGAAACAAAAGAATAAACTAAGTGGGTGAGCAGTAATATTCGGTCCTGGCATTTTGGCGAACATCAAATCTCTGTTCGACCATCCAGATTTCGGTTTGCCATGGTTTCCCGATTTACACCAGGTGAATGCGGCGATGGTTCTTTCAAAACGCTATGGCAGAATTCCTTCCAATTCCTTGTGCCCCTCTTCTCCCGACTCTAATACCATCTCCGAGCGTGATGGGTGAGTGGTAACGCTCTGGCCTCGCTATTCGGAAGGACGCCGATTCGAATCCCCGTCCGGGCATCCAGATCTGGTTTCCCCTAATCACTCCAGGTGAATGACGGGATGCTTCCTTCAAAAGTCCATGACCAAATTTTTCCTATTCCTTGTTCCCAGTCCCATCTCGCCTCTAATGACTTCGACGAGGCGTAAAGCCATAGGTAAAGAAAAAGGCGAATATCTCAAAATGAAGTAAAGGTATATTTAGCCCGTGGGTGTTTTCTAGTGTACACCAGGTACGGAACAAGTAATCTGTTCTCTGTTAGCCCGTAGCCAAGTCTGTTTACCGCATTGAGATGCTAAAGACTACACGGGAGGACGGCGGTTCGAACCCCCGTCCAGGCATCCAGATTTCGGTTTTCCATGGTTTCCCAAATCACTCCAGGCAAATGCCGGGATGCTTCCTTTAAAAGGCCTTGGCCGAATTCCTTCCCATTCCTTGCTCCCCATCCTTTCCCGTCTATAAAGAGACGCTAAGCAGTTAAAAAAAAAAACGAATGACTGCAATACCCCATTATTAAAAATATCGGTTGATAAGGTAAACTATCATACTGTCTGAATGACAAAGTCTTCCCCTGAATTCCAGGTGATTTTATCAACTAGTCCTAACGGGACTTCCTAAAAAAGAAGTGAGATTTGTTGTTTGGTAACGAACAGCTTCTTCTTATCAACCAACATGCTGTACACAACAGACCTCCACACTGGCTTAGTATCTGCGAACGGTCATGCACGTAATAACAACATATTAAATCAGAGTTTTTACCCAAAAGACGACGAAAAGGTTAATCAGTGGCAATAGTTCAGATATGAGTATGTCACGAACCTCAAGAGGTATTCATTGAAGGAAGCGGTAACACTAATTTCAAAGCACACCAAATTCGTGTGAAAGGCTGTACAGTTATGTTTGCTGTAATTCTGCGGGAAACAAGACTCTCTTATTTCCCACTGCAATGATGAGAATGTTCTTTTCTTTCTATACCTAGTGACAATTTACAAACGAGAACAAAAACGGTAAATTGAACAAATCGAAAAATCATTTAAAGGATCGCTTCATTGCTAATATTTTTTTTAAAAAAAGCGTATAGTTAAACAAAATTTGTTTGATATTCTATAGTAATTATAGTATTTCTTCTTGAAAAATACACTACTATTGCAATAATGTTTGAAATATTTATCATCCTGTGATCTTTTCTCTCGGTTTTACACCTCGTCGACGTCGAGGTCATTAGAGGTGGAATGGGACTGGGAACAAGGAGCGGGAAGGAATTCTGCCATGGCCATTTTTTGAAGGAAGCATTCCGGCATTCACCTGAAATGATTTGTGGAAAACACGGAAAACCCAAATCTGGATACCCAGACGGGGATTCGAACCAGCATTCTCCCGAATGCGAGGCCAGAGCGTTACCACTCACCCACAATGATTGTCCTATTTTGTAAATGTCCGTCATTCTCCTATAAGCAAGTTTTATTTCATTAAGTATCGACCCACCCAGGCCTCGCACAGCTATAAGTTGGTATTAGTGAGCTACTATCTAGAATGCTATCCATTTCCGACTTTAAGTAATAAGCCAGAGAAGGTGAAAGACCGAGCATGGTGGGTGAGTGGTTAACGTTCTGGCCTTGCATTCGGGAGGAAGCCTGTTCGAATCGCCATCCGGGCATCCAGATTTGTGTTTTCCATGGTTTCCCCAAATCACTCCAGGCGAATGCCGTCAAAAGGCCATGATCTAACTCCTTCCCGTTCCTTGTCCCCAGTACAATCCAGCTTCTAATAACCTCGACGTTGACGAGGCATAAAGCTATAAGTAAAAAAAAAAATAATGTAAAAGTATTCCTCATGTTAGTTCCGATTTCCAATTTTGAGTCATGTGACAAAATGTAAGACCTTATTAAACAAATGTTTTGATCTTTCTGTAATACTTCTTCCCATTTTCGTTTCTATATGCTTCTCCGGCATTTTTATGACTCCGTATTTTATTTACTTTATATCATTAACTGCTAGGTTGGTAAGCTCAGTGCGTCCTCTGTTTACGTCACTTTATGTGCTGATTCTTTTTGTAAATATCTCAGAAGCACCTGCATTTAAAGAATTGAAGTGGCTTATAAGGATTTTTATAGCACAATAAATATTTAATCACATATTTATAGTTACGTTCCCCCATTTACGCCATTAATTACCGAGCGTGGTGGGTGAGCGGTATCACTCGGCCCTCGTTTTCTGAAGGACATGGGTTCGAATCTTCATCCGCCAACTAGAGTTCGGTTTTACATGGTTTTCCAGAATCATTCAAGGCAAATGCCGAGATAGTTCTTTCAAAAGGTCTTGGCCAAATTATTTCTAGTTCCTTGGTCCCATAATGAGATAAAGATCTCAACATTGACGAGACGTAAAGCCATAAGCAGAAAATAAGAATTTCATTGATTCTATCATGCAGTAATGAAATATTCTGTAGATCATTTCATATATGACTTTACATATTACACACAGCAAAAGTTCTTTGAAATGTTTAATGTTACAGTTTACTCTCAAAGCTTTAATAAATTCACAGTGATTTTTACACTTTAGATAATTGAATTTCAATTAGATAGTCGTTTGTTATATGGCGTTCAGTTAACAGAGGCGGCTCAAGGTCAGCCTTTTTCATCCCCACTCCACTGCCCTTATCCCCACACGCGAAGGGGACATTTACCCCTCGCCTGTCTGGACACAGCGTATAGCTCGAATGGTAGGAAAGGGGGGGGGTGAGCAGGTGAGTAACGGGACCAAGGGAAGATGACCTTGAGCCGCCAGTTCAGAGTGAACAAGGTATAGTATAAATTGAACCTTTCAGAATTCCCAGTAGCATTGATCCTAAATACTACTCGAGAAAGAGAAATAAACGTCTTACTTAGTCATTGTAGTGAGGGCCTTCAGCAGCTGCCTTGCCTGCAACGCATAATTCAGACAAAAACACCTTAGAACTGCCACTAACAACGATAAGTCGAACACTGCGAGTGACTTGAGAATCTCAGAACTATTTTGTATGTTTGGTGGGTTTATATGTTTTATGGAGTAACAACAGTACTTGAGCCCCAACCGTCAATGTTAGACGTCTTCATCGCATCCTGCTTTCTGGTAGGACTACCAACTTTATATATATGACATTCATTCGAATTAATGTAGAACCGCGATTCATCGCTGATCACAGTGCGATGCCATTCATCTGCAATCCTGTGAATCGCGGTTCTGAAATACCTCGGATTACTACCTTCGTTGAGCATGGCGGCGATTTGGGTAGAGGACCCACTCTTCCATGGTACAGCTATGTTACTCCTGGCTTCGTGGTGAGGGGAGCCATCGGGTATGACTTCAGTTCTAGGCAGGTAGTGGTTGGGGGAACTCTGACGGCACAACGGTACGTCATGGACATCTTGCTTCGTCATGTGTTACCACTCATCTGACGGTTTCGTGGTGCCATTTTTCAGAGAGACAATGCTCATCCACACACGACACGTGTCTGTATGAACTGTCTACGGGATGCTGAGGCACTCCCGTGCCCAGCAAGATCTCCAGGTCTGTCCGCGATAATACGTTAATATTGAGAAAAAATAATTTTGTTTATAAGTACGTGCGCATCGGCTGAAACCCTTACTCACCGAATCAACAACGTGTTGCCTTCTGTTGCGTTCTTTCCGTTCATTTAATAAACTCTCTGTTCCTTTTTTTTTGCCAATTTTGCTAACTCTATCTACGCAGAGTCATTTAGTTTCACCATCTGCTTACCTTTGTCAATTCTTTAGTTGATGTTAATTGCGCAGAGTTCAATGAAAGTTAGTATGAATATCATTGAGTTTGATTTACGTGTATGCAACATTAATAACCCTACGAATTCATCATTTATAATATTTTCTTGTGCATGTATTTCTCATAGCAGTCATAAAACTGAAGAATACATGTTAATTGAAACACTTTAATAGCTGATTCATAAATTAAATATGACCGCTGCGTACTAGAGTTAAAATGCAGAAGTTTTGAAAACTGTAAAATTATTGTAACTGTTCTCATATTGCTTTCACTTAGTATGTTGTTTGAATGGATTTGTCTTGAACTTCGCGACAACATCGAACTTTGGCATATTCGTCTTTTGTATTTCCGATATTTTTCTTATGGCTTTACGCATCATCGATTCCGAGGACATTAGAGACGGGTAAAGACTGCAGACAATGAACGGGAAGGAATTGGGACAGGCTTTTGAAGGAACCATTCCGACCTTCGCTTGGAGTGATTTTGGGAAACAATGGAAAACCGAAATCTGGATGGCTGGACGGGGATTTGAACCTGCGTTCTCCTGAACGCGTGGTCAGAACGTTAAAGCTTACCCACCAAGCTTGGTTCGTACACTGGTGCACAAACCTCAAGGACGAAAGTAACGTACCCATGCAGTGTCACTGCCAAGTAAGATAGTACTATGAAACTTGAACCATTCATAGAAAGAACTGTTATAGTATGGTACAGTAGACAAATGAAAGAGATCTCTATGATACGAGCAGAAACAACACTTAATACAGAGACAATATGTTACAACGAATTCACTGCGACTGATGATGGTGTCTGGAAAGAGACATGGATTTTAAATGCGTGTGTGGTCATCACGGGCAACAGTTCATGCTCTGCAACGTGCTCTCATGATAGACACGAGGTTTGTAAGAGTTGTCTGCTAGATAGTCGCTGGTAAATATGGAAGCGTTGCTATACATCTCCTGAACGCATCCCAAATGTGCTCAATGGGATTTAAATCAAAGAAACGGGTAGGGCAGTCCATTCTCCGAATATTCTCTCATTCCAAAAGTCCCTTCACCTGCGCTGCTTGATGAGGCTGCGCATTGTCAACCATAAGAAATCAAGTCAGGACTGAATGCATCCCTGAAAAGACAAATTTTGGAAAGGAGTGGGGTGTCAAAATAACGTTAACTGATGGGTGAACCGCGTTCGAAGTTTAGGAGTTTGGTTCATCCATGCAACATTATGCATTACCACACCATAACACTTGGGTCATCAAAACGATTATGTTTTACAATGTTCCTGGTTGTATTATGTGTTTCCATCTATTTACAGATGAGAGTAAGTACAAATCACTACTCAGATTGAACCTGCTGTCATCTAAGAGAAGCACACAACTCCTCGTTGATCAGATCTTGATGCTCTTGGCACCATCGCCAATGTTATCGTCGAAGTGCAGGTATCAACGGAACACAATGTAATGGTTATCGGGCAATGGGACACCTACCCTATTCATTCGTCTTGCCACTATGGAGAGTCAAACTGGGTGCCTTGCAGTCCTGTTGAATGTGGTTACCAGTTACCATTGCACCGCTGTTTGGCGTGGGTTCCTTCTTGCTTGTTGCACAATGTAGTGGCCATCTACTGCTGTAACCATGGTCGACCACCTCTTCAGCTTCGGGCCTGTGGTTCGGAATGCTTCTCATGCTCGTGAAACAATGCTGTGAGCAATACCAATGTGGTTTGCTGACCATGTCGTAATGAAGAACACCACTTGCTTCGAGCAGCTCGCTGACTGACACACAGTGTCTTGTCCCGTTCCTTCAGCTGCCTCGTGATACAGGGCCAGCTATAGTCACGCTGACCTCATGCCATGCGACGTCTAGCTTTCTTTGCAAATGTGGGGATACCTCTGTAAACATGCTCCGCCACTTTCTTCCATTTCCGATGAGTTGTTAATATGTTATGTTAATTTTTCTGTTTCATCTTTAAGTTTGGCACAACAGTGTATTTACAACCGTACGCTGTTTCAATTCAGTTCCCTTTCGCACCGAAACACGATAAAATCACCTATGACAGTGATTCTCCAAATCTGTTACTTTGCGGGAGTATTGGTTGAACGAAATTAGATATGAAACGGTCAACTACATACCTCCGCCAAACGAACGAGATGGCTCATCTGACAAATAAATAATATCATGTAACTTCAGTGTGACCATTTACCGTTGGGACGAGAAGAGAAACATTCTCATGCAAGGTTATATTAAAAAATTCGGTACAGGTTTGTGAAACGGGGCAACAGAGAAAAAATAAATAAAATTATTTTATAAATGTATTGGATACAATACTTCCAATACCATTCAGGAGAATACACGCTAATGTTGTTGCGACATTATTAATACTTTCCAACTTCTATACATCTAAAGCAAACAGAGTTCTGATGCATAATGAGATGGTTTACAGGTTTTTAACATTACTGTATGGTCGAATGTTTACAAGGAATTTGAACTTTTTATACCGTTTTTCTTAGATTCCCCATTCAGTGGCAAGTTCCTATACCTATAATAAAGAAACGTTTCTGGAAACGTATGGCAGTTCTCTCTCGATACATTTCTCAACATCAGTACCTAATTTTTCATTTAAATATGACGAAAATTAATTCCCGATCCTGTATATTTCCGTCACTCTGGTTTTTTAACAAATTAATCGCCGGCTTCCTGGTCACATTAAGATGCTAACCAGGATCGGGAATGACCTCACCGCACCTCACCGCCAATATTTGTTATTTGTCATCTATCGTTTTCGTGGTAACGCCGTAAGAAACAACTACTACACCAAAATCGTATTGACTTCGGTTGGTTGAATATGAGGGCAGAAATTTTTTCCAACGAATCTTCCTATGATGGTATCATTCTGACGTGGCTGGAATGTCCAGAGTATTTTATAAATTCAGGAGATCTTGAAACCTTTCGATCGTAAATAATTTACATTATATTAATTACTGAATATCGTCCTAGTGGTCGAGATACTTAATACACTTTTATTGCGTTTAGCACTAAACACGCGGTTAGCTGGTTGTAAACTGTGTGATATATGCAAGATATTTCGGATGTAATTGACAAGGGAGGTCAAATTGATAGTGTAGCACTAGATCTTTCAAAGGCTTTTGACAGAGTGAGCCATAAAATGGTACTAAATAAGGTAAAATCTATTGGAGTGGATCAGAAAGTCATTTGCTGGATAGCAGAATTTTTGAAAGGTAGAAAACAGAAAGTTCGGGTAGGAAATGCGATATCAAAAGAAGTGGAAGTAAAAATGGGAGTGACACAGGGTAGCGTATTGGGATCATTGCTATTTATTATTCTAATGAATAATTGCGTTGATTGTTTACTATCAGAAGTTAGATTGTTTGCAGATGGCATAATGCTACATAAAGGGATCAAAACGGATGAGGATTCTAAACAGTTGCAGGGTGATCTGGACAGGATATCTAGTTGGGTTGGTAAACATGGGATGAAGATAAATGCAAAGAAGAGTCAGCTTATTACATACACAAATAAAAAACTAAAGGTTTATTATGATTATAAGGAGGGAAAAGAATTGCTTATTGAAGACCCGAAATGTAAATATACATTTGATAACAAGCTTAACTGGGCAGATCACATTGGACAGGTAGTAGGAAAAGGTTTCAAAATTCTGGGAGAGGGTGATGAGGGGATGTAAGAGAGATGTAAAGGAATTGGGTTACAAAACTTTGGTCAGGCCGTTGCTTGAATATGGTATTGTAGTATGTGACCCACATTTTGAGTATCAAATACAGGAGTTGGAGAAGGTGCAAAGAAGGGCTCCTAGATTTATTTCTGGAAATTATCGCAGAACGCAATCAGTAACAGATATGATAAAACAGCTGGAATATGACTCATTGGAAGACAGAAGGAGGATGAAGATGGTCATGGGAGTGTACAAGGCGTATATTGGTGATGAGGCATAGAAAGATATTGGTGTAAGAATTGAAAGTAATGCATGGAAGGGAAAAGATGACCATGACCATAAGCTGGCACTCGATTTCAGGCACAAGTGTGTAGGAAGATTCTCTCTTTTAGGTAAGGGTGTCAGGGATTGGAATAAGTTACCAAGAGGAATGATGAATAATTTGCCAAAAACATTGAAAGAATTTAAAGTTAAAATTTGTAAAGGGTAAATGTAGGTGGATGCAGAAAAGGGGGGAAATGGGTCTTTAGAGAAATTACCACCGGAGCATGCGCTCCATTGCAATATAATTTGATTTAATTTAAAAATGTTCATAATTTCGCACATGGCCAGCAGCATAGGAGAGTTAGCTGTTCACTATTCCTCATCGTAAGATTTTGTACCATATCTATATATCCTGAACGTCAGAACACTGCACAGTGGATACAATGCGAGAGAGACTATGCTGTTGATAGAGATTCATCTGGTGTTCTCATTATCTTTCGGAACAACCATCATCACAGCCATACATACGTACAAAAACGCAAACAATATTCGTTCTGGGAAAAGAAACAGGGAATTGTGCATTCACTAACCGAAACGGTAGCCTGAAACGCCGAGGCCTATTTCAATAGACTAATTCTTGTCGTATTATCGTGTTTTGGTGGCTGCATGTTTAAGGCATACATTCTTTCAGAGAAGATAATCCGAGAACGAGACATTAAATGTTTAACTAGTCTCCGCTGAAGTAGCATGTAAAATGCTGAGGGATTCTATATGTGCCTGTAGCGGCATATATCACTCACGCTGTGACGAAATAGGAACCGAGCGTGGTAGATGAGCGGTTAACGCTCTGTCCTCGCATTCGGGAGGACGCAGGTTCGATTCCCCGTCCGGTCATCCAAATCTGTGTTTTCCGTGGTTTCCCCATATCACTCCAGGCGAATGACGGGATGCTTCCTTCAAAACGTCCATGGCCGAATTCCTTCCAGTTCCTTGTTCCTAGTCCCAGCCCGCCTCTAATGATTTCGACGTTGACGAGGTGTAAAGCCATAAGTAAAAAAAAAGAAATAGGGCTTTGTATTATTGTTATTATTATTATTACTAGTAAAGGCAAAACATTCTTAATTTTCCCAGAATATAGTTATGTATATTTATGATGGAGGGAAATGAGAATGATTTGTAACCACAAACATCAAAGCAACTCTTGTTAGTGAGAATACATTATGTGTGGAAATTAATAAAAGATTGGAGTATTCCGTCGGTTGCTTATTAGTCACTGAAATTTATAAGCATACTTCTTGGTAGGAATCACTTAGTGATACTGATAATCTGCATCATCACTATGTAATGTTCGTGACAGAGTGTGCTATGCATGAGTACTTAAGTCGACTGCACCAAGAAAGATATTCGTTTCCCTAAACCGAGAGTGGTGGTGTAACAGTTAGCGTTCTCGCCTCGCATTCGGGAGGACGGAGGTTTGAATCCCCGTCCGGTCATCCAGATTTGGATTTTCCATAGTTTCCCAAATCACTCCAGGTAAATTCCGGGATACTTTCTACAAAAGGCCATGGCCGAATTCCTTCCCATTCCTTGCCCCCCATCCTTTCCCGTCTCTAAATACCTCGCTGGGAGACGTTAAGCAGTTAAAAAAAAAAAAAAAAACGTTTCCCTAAAAATTTCTATTTTAATATTAAGAGCTTTATAACGAAGGGGAATAAGTAGTACGTTGCTATGCTCACAATGAAGTTTCATAGTTGCTGAAGCTATATTTTTTGTATCTTATAGAAACCTAGAAACAACTTGCTTCGTGTTACATAAAATTATATTGGGGCTTTTTTTACTATTGAAAATTGTAACAAAAACGAAGGTAGTAGTGTTGATGTTAAGAGATGTTATCAAATCGAGATATATGCAGTGCAGTTGAGAATAGAGGCAGATAGAAAGTAAAATTATACCTTGCCATTAACTGAACAGAGTGATATAAATTTTGACAGGTAGGAGATCAAATATAGGTATTATGAAGGCAGAGGATTCTAGCATTTAAAATGAAATAACAACCAATGCTGAGAAAACGATCAATACATAACTGTTCTTCTAATATAATTAATTTCCTTGAATATGATTATTTATGTTTGTATGATTTATCAATATTCCATTAATGTGGAAATTGCATTTTGCTTATTTGGTGTACACTTACGCTGACCGCGGAAGTACACTGACCACATTACCATCACAGCATAACGCATAGTCGACTCTGGTGAAAGCAGAAAGTAAAAAAGCAATGCAGTTACATATTTCTTTACTCTGTAACTATATTATAAACTGATCAAACATGTAGCTGGAATGATTAATTGTCGGCGTTCATGTTATAATGTGAATAGGCATTACTGTAATTTATAAAAAAAAGTCAGCTGTAGACTGATTTTCGCATCATTCATTTCAATGTGAAATGAAATACCTGTTATTGTTACATGGGAAAAATCAAGGGATGGGTGCTCTCCTTATCTTTGATTTACTTAAGAATGACTATATGTGTTTGTGTATGTTTTCGTTAGTATTTTCACTTCTACTAATGTAAACGTTTTTGGTTCTGATTATACGATTTGCGTGATAACTTAAGAAAAGGAAACTTCTCTACGGGGTGAGCCTGATGGGTAGGCAGCCGGCTACACGTGCAGCTACAGTCAGCTGTGAGGGCGATGCGGTGTTGCCACTGAATTGATGGTCACCGCGATGGCACAATAAGTATGAAAATAAGAACTGAAATAATAATAGTTTATCTGTATCGGAAGTATAAAAAAAGTAATTATATCATTTTCATTCTTATTGCGTTCTGCAAATGTAACGATTTAGTATGTCGCTAGTATCTAACTGACTGGAACACAATGAGCTTCAAAGAGCTCAACCACACTCTAGCGACGTCAGATCATTACAGAGCTCCGAATCTGTGTAAACAACCGTGAATTTAGGAATATTCAGTTACTTTTGGATAATTTTACAACCCACAGGTCTTTTCTAAGGGACTGTATTTTAATTTTTATTTCTTATTTCGTGCGCCAGCGTTAAAGAAAAGCAGCCCTTACTTTAATTAAGCATTCAATAATAGTAATAAAACTAGTTCATAGAGGCAGGCCTGCTTGATCAGTCAGACTACTGGTGACGTGATTTCTGTTATAGTTACAAGTTTCAGGACAACTAATTTAACTGAAAATACAAACCTCACGTTCAAACTAACCGATTGGGACAGATTAGAAACCGCGCCGCTCACACCCAGTTAGAACAGATACCGAATTGTCCTAGAACTACTCTTGCTTTATCCTTAATCACAGAACGCAGATGTTACTCAATGCCTTGTATTTTAAGGCGGTACTGAGGTCACGTTATGATATTAGGAATTCGCTGATTAGTTGAGAACAACTCCACGAGAATAGTGAAATAACCAACCGCTGGGCTCGTCGAACCGATCAGAGACAGCCAGTCTCTTTTTTTTTTTTTTTTTTTTTTTTGTAACAGTTTAACGTCCCTTTTTAACAACGTGGTCTTTAGAGACGGGAAAGGATGGGGGCAAGGAATGGGAAGGAATTCGGCCATGGCCTTTTGAAGGAAGCATCCCGGCATTCGCCTGGAGTGATTTGGGGAAACCATGGAAAACCAAAATCTGGATGCCCGGACGGGGATTCGAACCGCCGTCCTCCCGAATGCGAGGCCAGAACGCTATCCGTTACACCACCACGCTCGGTGCCAGTCTCAATTAGCGACTGAGAAAAGTAATTGCTAAATTGCAGTCAGCAGGGGTCAGTGAAGTTGTATGGAATAAATAATTTAAATTTTATGATATACCAGCTATACTATGTTCAGACAAGAAGGGCGGGTCAAGGTCACTCTGCTCTATCCCCACCCCACTACCCCAGTCCCTACAGGCGAAGGGGAAACAGCTGCCGCGCATGCGCAAACGTCATCACGACGTAAGTGGTACAATATGTTGCATCTCATTTGATGATTTCTTCAGAAAATCCAACATTTTAACTATTTGTCGTGACGAAAATGAGTGAATCGTATGTCATAGAAATTTCGTGTTTACCAGTTAAAATTTCATATATTAATAAATATAAAAATTATTTACATATCAATGAATAAAACCTACTGCTTCCAATCATTATTTTTAGTTTTAAAAGTTGCGCAAGACATTTCGACGATTAAATCCAATTTTTAGATGTCTTTCCCAGTGGAAGTTAATTCTCTAAACACGTCGTTTAAATTTTGAAATGAAAGTGATATTTACTCGAAGCGATAGTTTCTGTTTACAGAAATCGTTGATGAGACCACCATTGCGTTTAGTGTGTAGCCAAATAAACTTCCTCGCGTGATTTTGATTTACCCACGTCTCGTCAAGGTAGATGACAGGTCGAAGAGGATGTTCCTTCCTTAAATCGTGCATTTTTCTTAAAAATGAGGCCCTTGCTGCAATAATGTCTGTCCTTTCCATCAGAAAACGTCTACCGTCATTACATTTTCTGTATATGAAGTCGAGTGCTTTTAATAATTTATACGCCTCCAGTGTAGTTAATTTCTCTTTCAGTACCTCCCTCAATTTTCGTAAGGTAGGGTATTGACCTCGGTCACAAAATTCTAGAACGGAGCGTCGAATGACATCTTTCTGAAAGTCATCCATCTCCGTGACCAGTTTTTCTCGGTGAATGTTTTTCTTTGGCTCAGCTGGGCTTCGCTACGTACACGCTGCACGGTTCGTAACGATACGCCGTCATTTTTAGCGGTTCACTAAAAAGTATATTAACTTTCTTTTCAGAGTTTTCTAACGTCTTAAAAAACTATACACATAAAAAAATAATGTCGCCTAATGTAACAACTATCTGATGCCATTTCATTTTTATAATGGTGTATCGTAATAAACACGACATTACTGCGACAAACGACAATGCCTATAGGCAGCGGTCTGCTCGGAGGGGAAGGCAACTGGAGGGGGTGGTGAGGTGAGGCGCGGGACGAGGGGAATATGACCTTGACGCATCACTTGAGAGTGAATATAGTATAGTATAAATGAACTACTATATGAACTCACAGAAACCAGCGCACATATGTCGAGTAAACAGTGAACTCACTAACAAAAAGATAGGACCGAATTCATTCCCATTCTTTGTCCCCCTCCCCCCAACAATTTTCTCCCAACTATAATGATCTCGACACCGACGAGCCGTAAAAATGTATTTTTTTTAAAAAAAAACTCTAAGCTAAGCAAGGTGCACTTGGTTAAACTAAAATCTATGTCTGATTTATGGTTGGTTATCTGAGAAAAACATTTTAAAGAGTGAAACCAAAACTTATCGGAGATGGTGGCAGGCTAAACATCTTTTTTTTTTTAATATCTAAAAATAAAAATTTGTTTAGTTGAAATAAACACGAAAATATTTTCATGTACGAAACATAAAATACAATTTCATCACAAGTGAGCTACCTCACAGTTATATCGTTACACACGTCCAATTTATTTTCTTCTGACGTCGAGGTCATTAGAAGCGTGAATGGACTGTAGTCAAGGAGCGGCTAGGAATCCCGCCATGTCACTTTGGTGGAACCATCCTGCATTCGTTTTGAGTGATTTCAGGAAACTATGGTAAAACAAAATCTCGATGGCCAGCAGACGGGGATTCGAACCTGGATCATGCCGTATGTTTGATTTGGAGCGTTTTGACATAAGGGTGAAATTTTTGTGTTGCCATGTGTCTGCAAAACGTAAATAAACATCCTGCTGCGCGCCCACTCGGCACTTGCTACTTATTGTCCTGGATTCCTGGTAGAGCCATCTTCCTGTTGACTGGGCAGCCTACGGCTCGGAACACATTTGCATAAATCAATTACTCCGCTAGGCGGGTACCAACGGTCCCTTATTATTTATGTATAAATACTGCTTAATGTGAAATGATTAATATTTTTTTAAAATAATGCAATAGATTGGACTGTGGCAAATCTTTAATCGTCACTAGCTGATACACATGTGAATTTTAACTCTTATAGTCAGAATGCATTTTTCTCTTATTACTTGTATAAATACTTCTCGATGTGAAATGAATAATATTTTTTTAATAACGCAATAGGATGCTATGTGGCGAATATGATATACGAGTTAAGTCATGGACAAGTGTGATTTTAACTAAGAGTTGAGTGAATATTGTGATGTTCTTGGAGTTATAGAAAGTAGGAGGCACTGTAACATCAAAAACTAGAGCTGACTATTTAGCCTAACGCAATTAAAAATAAATAAATAACGAAAACAGCAAACGCGTTCTCATTTTTCGTAACTGAACTTAATAAATGGTACAATTTTTTCATCACCAAAGTACGTCTTACATCAGAAGTAATTTAAGCTTCTAGAAAGACCACAGCTAGTGTAAAGACTCTACCAATCAGTATATTGCCTGAAAAAAATAATGACCTTACAATAACATTCCTGATAAATCTTACCTTTCGATCGGCGACTAGATTTCTGAGCATTTGGCTAGCATATATGGAGTATCAAGCAGGCCACGTATGGTATCTGTACCACATAGTTTTAACATACTTCGAGGTTTAAGGGTTTGGGAGAGACTACAATAGCCTTTTCTAAACAAATGTCAACCTCTCCTTCACGCGGTGCACCCTGTTTGCAAGGACGAGGCTCTGGCGACTGAATGATTCCCGGTATAAGGAGTCACACACTGCTTGCCAAGGGGCTCCGAAAGGAGGACGGAAGAGCGGGGAGTGGTCCAGGGCACCATCTTGCCCATGGGTTTGGAAACGGCCCCTAAAGGCGGATGAATCAGAAATGATCAACGGCATGAGGATGCAGAAGGCAACGGGAAACCACTGCATTAAAGACCCAAAGGGTATCCCGAGGACATGTAATCCTCTCAAATTACATACATCATGATTGCTTCTTCCTGGGTAAAATATTCAGGAGGTAAAATAGTCCCCCAATCGGATTTCCAGGTGGGGACTGCTCAGGGAGGAGTCATCAGAATGGATAGAAACATTCTACCAGTCTGAGCGTGGAATGTTAGAAGCGCAGGTAGGCTAGAAAATCTAAAAAGGGAGATGGAACACCTTAAGTTAGATGTTCTTGGGATTAGCGAGATTAAATGGAAGGACGCACAGGATTTCTGGTCTGGGGAATACAGGATAATTAGCACACATGCTGTCAATGGAGTCACTGGTGTAGGATTTGTAATGAATAAGAGAGTAGGGAAACGGGTGAGTTATTATGAACAGCTTAGTGACAGGATTATTTTGATAAGGTTAGAAACTAAGCCCGATCCAACCACGTTAGTACAAGTGTACATGCCAACGTCACAGGAAGATGACGCAGAAATAGAAAAAATATACACCAAAATTGAAAAATTAATGCAATATGTGAAGGGGGAGGAAAATCTAATAATCATGGGTGATTGGAATGCGATAGTGGGAGAAGAAAAAGAGGAGAATACTGTAGGAAGTTTTGGTCTAGGACAGCGGTCGGCAAAGCGCGGCCCGTGACCTCTCTATTTTCGGCCCACGTCCGTCTTATAAAAGTCATATTGAAAGCCCATATTATAAAATAATAAAACATAAATGCATAAAAGAGTGACCGCGATCTATCAGCACAATGAATGAACTATGCGAACAGAGCAGACAAGTGCGAGCGTGAACGATTCTCCCACTCTCTCCTATGATTGAAACAAAAGGTCAGCGTTGACAATAATCTTCTCTCGTTCGCCCGCCGTCCATCTGCGCTGGCTGTGTCATTGAGTGAGTCAAGTTATTCCATGTGTGCACGCCGTCGCCGCATCCCTGTACCTACGATTTAGTTATTGTTGTGTGACCTGCGAGTACCTACTATTTTGTTTACAGTTCGGTAAGTGTGAGATATTGATAGTTCATACAATTACATACCGGAATAAAGTGACATGTTTTCAACACGGCTTTTATTCTTACAGCGTGTATTTGGAATTGTTGGTTAAAGTTTTACTGATGGCTACAAAAAAAGAGGAAGTTAATTGAAGAAAATAGAGTGCTTAACGATGCATGGACAGATTTATACTTTTTTATTAATTGCAATGGAAAGCCGCTATGCTTAGTATTCCAAAAAAAAAAAAAAAAAAAAAAAAAAACGTTGCTATACAAAAAGAATATAACGTCAAACGTCACTATTATATCGAGCATAAAGCAAAATTTGCGTGCCTAGTTGGCGATTCCCGGAAAAACAAAATCAACTCACTCAAATCTTCATGCAAGAACCAACAAAGTGTTTTAAAGGTTCAAATTCAAAGTAACGAGTCAAATATACGTGCGAGTTTAAGGGTGGCGGAAATACTTCCCAAATCTGTGCGACCGTTTACCGACAGCGAATTAATAAAACAATGTGCCTTAGCTATGTATGAAGAGGTATTCCCAGATCAAAAAAAGAAATTTGAAAATATAAGCTTATCTGCTAGAACTTTCACCGGGCGCAATGAAGATTTGGGCGCTAATTTATGTGAAAAACTTCGGGAAAAAGCACAACAATTTGAATGGTTCTCTTTAGCTACCGATGAAAGTAATGATGTGTCAGATACTGCCCAGCTTCTAATATTTGTCCGTGGAATTGATTAGTACTTCAACGGGTGTGGGGAACTTTTACAGTTATGTAGTTTGAAGAGAACGACTACGGGGGTAGATTTGTTTGTCACTTTGAACAGGCAATGACATCAATGCAATTAGAGTCGGAAAAATTGGTAAGTCTAACAACTGACGGTGGTAGAAACATGAGTGGGCAAATCCCGTTATTTTTTCATAGCATTATCCACCAAAAAGCGTTATGTTCCAAAGTCGTTTCATGGAGAAATGTAGTGGACATCGTGATATCCACTTTAATCTATATCAGAAATAATGGGTTGACACATCGTCAATTCTGAGAGTTTCTATCCGAAATGGAAGCACATCATCAAGATGTCCTCTATTATTCAGAAGTAAGATGGTTAAATAGAGGTGCATTACTGAAAAGATTTTTCGATCTCAGAAAAGAAATCAAAACTTTTATGAATCAGAGCTAACAGACCCTCAATGGTTAATAGATCTTGGATTTTTGACAGACTTAGCTCATGAATTCAATACGCTGAATGCCAAGCTTCAAGGGAAAAACAAACTAATATCTGATATGCATACAGACGTAAAGGCGTTCCATACTAAAAACCGGCTCTTCATAAAAAATACAAATGAAAAAAAAATTAGATCACTTCCCGAATTGTTTAAAGGCTGTCAAGGAAGCTGGCATTGATTGGGATAGTGAAAAAATGAAAGACATTTTAATGGAGTTACAAGGTCAATTCAGTGACAGATTTGGTGATTTCGAGAAGGTTTCGAACAAACTGAAGATTTTTGCTAACCCTTTTTCGTGGGATGTTGAGGGCGTACCCAGTAAATTACAAATGAAAGTGATTGAACTTCAAACCAATGAGTGTCTAAAAAACGCCTTTTATGAGATAAATGATTTGGTCAAATTTTATGGTAGCTTTCCGTCTGATTTTGTCGAATTGAAAATGTTTGCTCAGGAGCGTATTTCATATTTGGAAGCACTTATTTATGTGAGCAATCTTTTTCACACGTCAATTATTGAAAAAATAAATACGCTTCTCTTCTCACTGATGAGCATTTGAGAGATATATTACGTATTTCAACTTCTAACCTGAAAGCTGACATACAAAAAATAGCCAGTCAAATGCAACCTCAAAAGTCATACTGAATTTAGTATGTTAGATCAATTTTGTATCTTGTCTTCATTTGTATTAATAAAATTTGAAAACTGAGTTTTCGCATTTTTACTATGTATGTGCGGCCCCACCTCCACTTTGTTTTGCCACCTTGTGGCTCTTGCCTGCTAAAAGATTGCCGACTACTGGCCTAGGAGAAAGAAATGACCGAGGAAGCACGTTGTAAGAAATTTGTGAAAGATATAAGCTGGTAGTGGTAAGCACACTGTTTAAGAACAATGCAAGAAGGGTATACACCTGGAAACGTCCTGGTGATACAGGCAGATATCAGCTAGATTATATCATGGTCAAACAGAGATTCAGGAATCAAGTTCTAGACTGTAAAGCGTACCCAGGAGCAGACATAGACTCTGACCATAATTTGATAGTAATGGAGTGTAGGCTGAAATTCAAGCGAATAAGAAAGCAGCATAAGCAGAACAGACTGCAAGTGAATAAACTGAAACAGTCTAGCACGAGAGAGAAATTTGCAGAAATGGTAGACTTAGGTCTAAGAAATAACTCTGAAAGGAGCTTAATTGAGGACGAATGGAATGCATTAAAGACAGAAATAATGAAAGCTGGTAAAGAAACATTAGGCTTTAGGGAACAAGCTGCCCGAAAACCTTGGATCACAGAAGAAATTTTCGAACTGATGAATCAGAGGGGAAGGTACAAAAATGCTCAGGATGAAGCAGGAAGAGAGCAATGCAGGCAATTTAGAAATAAAATAAACAGGAAATGCAAAAAAGAAAAAGAAAAATGGCTACAAGAAAAGTGTGAAGAAGTAGAAAAGTAGATGTTGCATATAGGAAGATCAAATAGAATTTTGGAGAAATGAAGAAAAGAGGTGTGAACATTAAAACCGCCAATAGGAAACCTCTTTTAAGCTCAGAAGATAGAACTAACCGATGGAAGGACCACATTGAGAAACTGTATGATGGGGACGACTTGAACAATAGTGTAATGGAAAAGGAAGGCGATATCGACATTGATGAGTTAGGAGATCCTGTTTAGAGGACAGAATTTAATAAAGCTCTGAATGACTTGAAGCAAATGAAGCAGCTGGAATTGATGAGATCCCTGAAGAACTTCTTAAATCCCTAGGAGAAGAAGGAATCGAATCATTATTCAAGCTGATATCAAAAAGTTATGAAACAGGAGAAATTCCAACTGTTTTTAATCATCTTCACACTTCCGAAGAAAGCACAAGCCGACAAATGTGAGAATTATCGCACCATTAGTCTAACATCACATGCTTCAAAATTACTGACCAGAATAATATACAGAAGAATGGAAAGGGTAGTAGAAGAGATAGTAAGTAAAGATCAGTTTGGGTTTAGGAAAAATCGCGGTACAAGTGAAACAATTCTGTCTTTAAGATTAATACTTGAAGGGCGGATCAAGAAAAACAAAGATACTTTTATGGCTTTTTTTGATTTAGAAAAAGCTTTTGATTATGTTATGTGGGACAAGATGTTCAAAATTTTAATGAAGTCGAGATAGAAGAATACTCTATAAACTGTATAAGAATCAAGTTCCTGCAATAAAAGTATAGAATCATGCGAGACATGCATCAGTTAAAAAGGGTGTGAGACAAGGTTGTAGTATATCCCAGTCAAAATTTAACTTGTATGTAGAGGTTGAAATAAAGAAAGTAAAAGAATAATTTCCATGTGGCATAAGTGTTCAGGGAGAAAAAATCAGTATGCTACGATTTGCTGATGACATTGTCTTGTTAGCAGAAAGGGCTGAGGATACTGAGAAATTACAGAATGGCACGAACAATATACTGAAGGAATATTATGGTCTGAATATAAATCAAAGCAAGACTAAAGTGATGAAATGTAGCAGAAATGATACAAATACTAGCATATTAAATATAAATAATAATAAAATAAAATAAACCTCTTAATGTAAAATGTTTTTATAACGGACTAAAAAGTATAAAATAATTTATCTAATACTTATGAAGGATAAAACCACATACAGATTTCTAACTTCTTCTAAATTGCACTCAAACTTATACTTGAAAATTTTTGATAACTATTAAATTACTAGTAAGATTGATGACGAAAAACGTTGGGCACATGCAACAGATAATTGATGCATTAAAAGCTCTACTAACAATTATATTGCACCGCAAATAATGTGAGCTGATAAGTAAGTGCTTTCATTGATAGCTACTATCTACACTTCATATAGTTATGTATTGCATGCACCCAATGTTTTTCGTCATCAATCTTACTAGTAATTTAATAGCTATCAAAAATTTCTAAGTATAAGTTTGAGTGCAATTTAGAAGAAGTTAGAAATCTATATGTGGTTTTATCCTTCATAAGGATTAGATAAATTATTTTATACTTTTTAGTCCGTTATAAAAACATTTTACATTAAAAACCATTTTTTTATTTTATTATTATTTAATGCTTTTTAGGGTTATGTGAGTGGAAATTTGGAATTGATTTTAAATACTTTGATGACATATTCACAGAGACATGCGACAAATTTCAGATTTATTGCAGTCTCTTTTCTTCTGATTATATCTGAAATAGAAAAATGTTATATCTACATACCAATAATACATCAAACTATTAATTTATTATTATTGAGAAATGAAATAACGATGCAGATAACTGAGGACGTGGGTTGTAAGGGATATGTAGAGATGAAGAGGTTAGCACAAGATAGGAAAGGATGGAGGATTGCATCAATCCAGTCGAAAGACTGATGACAGCAAAAAAAAAAAAAAAAAAAAAAAAAAAAAAAAAAAAAAAAAAAAAAAAAAAAAAAAAAAAAAAAAAGTAGTACTTTCTCCGGGAGACCGAAAGGGTTCATTAAAGAAAATGTTTAAAGTGTTGAGATTTCCTCCAATATTTGGTGAATATTTCCATTATCATTTGTAATATAGTGAAGAGAATTAGTTTTGAAAGATATTTACTGATTCCAAAGTGACTGGAAATTGTGCATATTTCTAAAACTCTCAATTATACAATTTTCCTTTGTTCATTTCGTTTCTGGTAGGTAGTTTTTTAAATGTCTTCGCGTGATTTCTATGAAGATTGCATATCATTCTATACACTGGTTTTCAATAGTGTACGGTCAGAATACGTACTTTTTTGTCAGCTTCATCTTCAATTTTTAATTCAGAGCCAATAAAGTAGTAGTGTTAACAGATGTAATTAAATTTTCACCAGCGGGCATCTTCTTTGTTATTTCCAAAGTTTCTTTTCAAAATATTACAATCTTTCTGTAATTTTTTGTGATCTTGGAGTAATTTAACTGCAAAATACAAAATTACTGAACTGGTGTTGTCTGATGCGCAGGCAGCATAGAGTATTTAACGAGAAAGACTAGAAGACGATGCGACGTTGCCACTTGGCTACGTGCGTCATGCAGGCACCATAAACGTGCTGCGAGCTTTCCGCGAGTAGGACTTCTCTTTAACAGCTGTATCATTTTCATTTCTTTCCGAATACCAAATTACAGTAGGATGTGAGCTGGCTGTAACTATATGTACTTAGTGGAATAGCGGAAGAAGAAAAAAATGTGTCGATTTATGCACATAAGAAACACTTAACTGTTCATTAATATATTCCCATGGCGGCAATCTTTAATGTATCGGCTGTGTCAGAATAATTAATTCCGTTGTGTAAGAAATATGTGTCATGCCCTAGATTTGCAATAAATATATATTATCTTCATCAGCTTCTACAAAATAAATGAAAATCTCAGTGGAGTTGTTTCATTTTACTTATTATTAAAAATGATTCACAATTTGTTTCGTTAAAGTTTAAACTTCACTTTAATAATATTTAAAGTTTCCCTGTACATTAAATTAGATTAGATGATTACTTCTGCTATTTTTCACGTACTGCTCGCTATAATCAACTCTCTCAGGTCAGATCCTCCACAAAAATTACAGTAACATATTTCACGGGAGGGACGCCCGTTGCCTCACGGTTGTCAGAATGTAGTTTAAACCATTTTTATTGTTGTTATGAAATCATGTCCACACGACTGTGTAGGTGCGCAGGATCGGATTCAGATCCCGGGACCCGAGTACGACGTCCTCAGTTTCCACTATTACCTGGAGGAATACTGGAACGGTCTCCAACTTCCTCCTCATAAGCTACACCTACAAAATACACTATACTTTTGTGATATGTCCACATGGGGAAGAAGATTTGAAACAGTTCTTCGATCACATCAATAGTAACCATCCAAAAATCAAGTTCACAATGGAGCGCGAAAAGAACGGTCAGATGGCTTTCCTAGATGTTTTAGTCAAAAACACTCAGGAGACAGGCTTGGACACACGGTATTTAGAAAACCAACCCATACAGACAGGTACATCCACGTTTTATCATATCATCACCCATCACAAAAACGAACCTTGATTAAAACGCTGTTCTGCAGGGCACAAAGAATAGCGGACGAGAAACATCTAATGAACGAAAAAGAACATCTTAAACGAGCACTCAAAGGTAACGGCTACGGGTCTAATACGATAATAAAGACAATGACAACTAAGCAAAAGAAACCCTGTGAAAACCAGAAACAAAAAGCAGTGCTGCCATACGTGAAAGGTGTCTCCGAAAAAAATTGGAAGAATTTTAATGAAAACTAATATTCTACCCAAATTTAGAAGTGGAAACAAAGTGAAAGAGAAACTGGGAACGGCCAAAGATCGAAGGTCTCCCTTACAAAGCAGTGGAATATATGAAGTACCTTGTAATTGCGGAAAGGTATATATAGGCGAAACCGAACGAGCCGTAGCCGTGAGGATACGTGAGCATATGAGTCACACCCGTCTGAAGCACCCCACGAAATCTGCTTTACTGAACATCAGATGGAAGAAGAACATGAAATACTGTGGGCACATACAAGAGTGCTAGCTAAAACCGAAGGTTTTCTCCAAAGAAAAGTAAGAGAGGCTATTAAAATATTCAAACAGCCTAACAACCTCAACAAGGATGGTGGTTATGGTCTTAGCCAGGCTTGGAAATGTGTGTTAGATAAATAATTAACTCTGGCCTCACAGATAATAAATCGTAAAAAGCATATCGCTGGATAATCGATATTATTAAACAATCGACAGTACAAATTCGTAAACAACCAGCAACGCCAGTCTCCAGCAGATCACAGTCTGTAGCAGAATAGGTAGACGGCCCCTGATGAAGACCCTAAGCCCTGGTCGGGAAGAAGAAGTAGCAGGAGTGTTTCAACGCAGCATTAATCCCGTAAGCAAATTATATTACATTAATATGACGTCTGCGAAAACAACAAAACCTTTTACAAAATACACTTATCAAATAGAACTCAAGTTAAGTATTTCAAAGAGAGATGACAACACTTAAATATTCCCATGAAAATAGTATCACCAATCCGTCCTGAAACAGGCGTGGCAATTACAGCTGCACACCATTCACAGTTCATGAGAGTTCTATGACTCCAAAGAGGCCACATGATTGATGATAATATTGGCTGAGAAAAAAAAGAATCATCGAGTGTTGTTATAAAGCGCGTGGCCACTTCATGAGGCTACTGAGATTGCGTCGTGGTATTGACACACGGTATTATCTCCACGACCAGAGAACATCATTTACCAGTTGAGCATGGCGTTCCTAACCCTTGCTCCGTTTATTTCCTTATGTTACTCAATAGAAACCTGAGCCTTCCACACAGCCATCTACACATAAAGATAGAGACAATACAATAACTAGCACTTAATATCTGCGGAAAATACTGCCACTGATTTATAAGTATCTCTTATTAAAGAACTTATATACACTAACACTTGTATCGACACAAACTGTATAACTCTCTAACTTTATCAACTATGAAGGAAGTAACACTAAGAAAAAAAAAATACCTCAAATTGTGAGGTGTACACGAGACACAGTTATTGCTGATTCACTTTCATAATAATAAAAAGTCAAAGGGCACACCTAGAAAATCAAATTTCAGCTTTTACAGATCACAGTAAAATTAGTCTATAGGATATTGTCGTATTCAGAATACAGCATCAGCTAAAATCTATGGTAAATGTTTTTCTCGAGAAACCATCATCATCATTATTTATGGCGATGGATTTGTCGTTTTTATCCAATCTTTAAATAATTTTGCGCACGTATGCTTCAAGAAAACTGTATAAATAATGTTTACAAAGGTTTATAAAACCGTACCCATGTTACAGCAATCCGATCAAACGTAATAAAACATCAAAACTTTCATATCCGCCGGGTAGTCTGCTAGTCCTGACAATACAATTACCTAAGCATAACAAAAGTACCTGAGGTAAAAAGATCGTTAA
Organism: Vandiemenella viatica; assembly: GCA_031002005.1. Classification (NCBI taxonomy): domain Eukaryota; kingdom Metazoa; phylum Arthropoda; class Insecta; order Orthoptera; family Morabidae; genus Vandiemenella; species Vandiemenella viatica. Next base: position 237,384,544 of record CM061921.1, on the reverse strand, counting down.
ATACGTGGGATACTCATTAAACTGAAAAACATTTGTTATGAAATATTTCGTCTTTGACACCAACTTAATTGGGAGTTCTTATTGAATTATCCATCTTTTTTACTACTCTTCCACATGTTTCTTAACATATTTCATTCGATATCACTCAGGTATTACTTCTACCTTATATTTTGTGTAATTCAGATGTAGTGCCGTGAGTTATGATCAGTGTATGGAACCCTTAGGTTTGCGTGCCTGACACTCACTAAGCCAGTGTCGAAGAAGGTCATACGTTTAATTTGAAAAAAAAAAACCTACAATTTTTGCCCAGGTCAAAGATTTTTGGGACAGCATTATTTCAGAAGCTGTAGAAATTATAACAAATGATTGTTTAGTTGATAGGAACACTGATTACTAACTCAGTGCGGCCTGGACCCGGCTAATAAAATGCTGAAACAATATCGCCGCGAAAATGAGCAAAAGATTTGATGACGTCATCGCGCTGGGTTGCTTTTGTTTTCCACCGTTTCCGCGGCAGCGCGTAAACAAACAGTTATCCAGTGACATCTATGGTTGAAAATGAGGGCTGAGAAAGACACCTTCGAATCGTGACATTTTACGTGGCTGGAAGCTGACATCAGTAATAGCATCCATACTGCTTGATTATTTACTAATAAACTATAACATCGTTAGTGTAAAAACTCCCATTTCCTCGAAAGAAAGCGAGAGATTTCTCACACTATGCATCTGTATTAAGTATTCCTCTGTTCACCTATCTTTATTCGCTCTCCAGCAGCCTCTAGCCGAGAAAGGGTACAGTGATGATTCATCATAACTGAAAGTGGGCTGTCAAGCGTGGAGGAAGCGGGATTGAGTCCCCCTCCAGCCATCCTGATTTCGGTTTGCATTTCCCGAAACCACTCCAGGTGAATACCGGGATGTTTCCTTCAAAAGGCCATGGGTGAATTCCTACCCTCCCCTTTTACCCAGTCCATTCCTACATCTAATTGCCTCGACGCCGATGAGGCGTAAGGTCGTAAGAAGAAAATATGGATTTTTTTTTTCATGCAGCTTTAGCTAATAGCTCTGAAAGCCTCTCCTCCTCCTTTCTGTTGATTTGTAGGCCACGCATAGTGAAACCTCGTATACACTTGTGAGAGAACTAATGCCTTTTTTCAAAAAATGCCTCCATCTCCACGTTTACCTGCATCGCAGCTGAGTTCACAGAATCTTTCATGTTATGAAAGCACGTAGCCCTGTGACAGCTTGGTTTCTCTCTACGGAACCCTTATCCTGCGCGTGATGAAGAGAGGAAACAAGCCGGGACGGAGTTGGCAGTAAATTCCTTTTATGATGACGACATGGTTGGAGCGGCGCTTGCGGTTTACGAGCGTGGTCCTAAAATAGCCCGGACGACGAATGCCTGTACTGCGCAGCAGAACAAAACTGCTAGAATGGTGACTGGAAAATTCCTGCACACAATACTTACCAAGAGCGTCGTTTACGAGTAGAGAAAACTAATAAAAAGTTTCAATTAACAAAAGAATATTGTTCTTATTATTTTCTCTATGTCCTCAATATATAGCCATATCTTGAAAAGTTGAATTATATATAATGCGTGAGTGTGAAAGTAAAATTATATTCGTTTCAACTGTATAGAACGTACAATTACTCTCAGCTATTTGTCGATCTTAACTGATGAATTTGTTGCTTGACATCTAATGAACGTACATTTATGAGTTATAATAATGTAACACTGCGAGATGTTAGTGAATTTATCCCCTTACTGAACGTAATCTTGGCATAGAGGTGCACTGCATAAACAAGAATAATATTATCGATAACAACGTGGCAATAACAATTAGTTCAGTTAAGTAGAAAGTTTGTCGCAAAGATAGTTTTAATCATTGGTATGAATCATTTACTAAACAGCAGGGTGTAATAATGAAAATGCTTCGTCTGCAAACCAAGTCACCCCATGTAAGATGTTTGTTCGTCTTTGAACTAAAAAGTGTAATTCATTAGGAGAACCTAACGTTACTTCTGCCAGTTAAAATATTAGTAATAATAATAATAATACTTCATCTCAAATTTAACAGTTAGAACATCGCATTAGTGGAAGAGTTTCCTTATCGCTGCTTTCCTTCAAGCCAATTTGTTGATGCGACAAGAATATTCTTTGATACAGTTTGAATGATGACTCCTAAACATACTACACGCAAATTCCAAGGAATAACCGCTATCGTGGTTACCAATGTTGTGAAGGATGTCTGTGTGTTTAAAACTATATCATGGTAGCAACACGTCAAAATTTCGCACACCATCCATTGTCTCCCGTTCCTAGAGACCTGCTTAGTACTCATAGTGGAATAGTAACCTATTGTAATACTCTACAAATACTGAACACACATAATGTTATCAATTTTTTTCAGAATTTATAATCGCTTCCAAACATAGTAGGGACTTCTTCGACAGATATACACTGTTAGGTATAATGTAGAAGTCGTTTTCAGTCATCTATTTATTCGTAGTTGTATCTTTTTGTTCATACAAAAAAAAAACAAAAAAAAAACTCCGCAGTTTTATTACTATTCACCCGCTAATATTTGTTTGCTGATGTAGCTTATTATTCATAGTTGACAGTATTGATACCAAAAAATAATAAGTTAGTTTATACTGGGAATACTGGGAAAAAAATCAAATAAGCTTTAGTTTCAGATGCATGACATCTGTCTCGCAGCTAACAAGATACTATGGCGTTACAGTACATAGTATACTGAGTCCTGCCAACATACAACGACGTAATTTTCCGAAACAGTGAAATAACCCGATAGTTTACGTAGTTTGCTGATCAGCTAACAACTATATTTCAAAATATAATTATTCATGGTATTAGCAGACTGTGTGGGTTGGGTTTTATAGTGAAAGAGGATAATCATAGCAACCACAAAAGTGCAAGGTAAAGCGTATTACGAATAAAATGACACAATTAGCCCTAATTAGAAAGCAAACCGTTTATTTTTTCTCAATATTCAGTCCAAAGCACCTAGGAAAAACAGTACAAAGATACATAAAATGGGATCAGGTGTAAAACTCATTCTTGACTGCGATACGTACGTCAAATTTTGAGAAACTGTAACATGTATGTCGTCGTTGAAGGAGAAAGTTCATATAATCTAGATGTTACATCGGGTGTACCTCAAGGAAGTGTAATAGGACCACTTCTATTCTTAATTCTTATAAACGATCTCGGAGACAAAGTGAAAAGCCTTTTTAGATTGTTTGCTGATGATGCGGTTATTTATAGGAAACTAAGGAATTTGGCCGCTTGCTTAGAAATTCAGCGTGATATGGATATTATTTTGGCATGGTGCGCTGTGTGGCAACTTACGGTAAATTGTAAAAAGTGCAAGACAATGAGCATAACTAACAAAAAGAATCAAATTGTTCAGAAATACGAGTTAAACAATTCAGTTATTGATATGGTTGATTCTATGAAATATTTATGAGTAACAGTACAAAGGAACATGAAATGGGACTTACACATTAATTCGTTAGTAGGTAGAGCTAATTCTAGGCTGCGATTCAAAGGTCGAATCTCGAAAATTTTTAATGAACAAACAAAGGAGATAGCGTACAAATATCTTGTGCGTCCACATTTGTGCCATTTGGGATCCGTTTCGTAAGGGGGTTGATCGAAAGTATAGAGAAAGTACAGAGAAGAGCCGTTCGATACGTGACCGCTTGCTACAGTCCTTATGAAAGCGTCACAGAACTGATTAGTAGACTAGGCTGCGAGTCTCTGGTAGATAGACGACGCACTTTTCGTTTAAACTTATTAGTAAACATGTGTACTCCCACTTTCACTAACGAGTGTAGTGAAATACTTCGTCCACCAACCTATTTGAGCCGGAATGACAGGAAAGATAAGATTAGAGAAATAAGGTGCCGCAATGATTCTTATATGAATTCTTTTTTCCCTCGTACCATTAGGGATTGGAATGCACAACAAAGAGATTAGCTTTGGTGCTGAGCACCCTCTGCCACCCACAATTTTATGAATTGCAGATTATATATGTAGAAGTAGATGTAGAAGAAATAGTGGTAAACCTTTTTTACGTCCTCTCCTGGAATATTTTGCTGTATGAGATCCTTAAAGCATGAGATTGATCAATAATATAGATAGTGTGCAGAGAAGAGCCGCATGATTTATGATTCTGCCACAGTCCTTGCGAAAGTGTCACAGAATTGACAAGGAAACCGGATTGGGATTCTTTACTAAGCAGACGACCTAGTATACACATAAATTTGTTGAGTAAAATGAGGAGAATCTCCGTTTTTGTGAATGCAATGAAATTCCTCTCCCACCAACGTACTCAGGTCGCAATGACAGGACAAACAGCAGGTAAATAAGGTTCCATACTGATGTCTCTATGACTGTATTCTTGCCTAGGGACCTTATGTATTGGAATGTGCAGAATATAGGTTAGTTTTGAAGGCAGCCACCCTCAGTGTTCCATGACTTGCAGAGTATAGATGTAGCTATAGGTGTAGAGCTCAAGTGGATTTTTTTCTAAACGAATGCGCGCGTAAAACATCTAATCGTACATAAGGAGGATAAGTTAATGTTAATTCACGCGAAGATTATTTTAATACGGCTTTACGCCTCATCGACGTCATTAGAGGTGGGAAAGAACCGGGAGCATGGAACGGAAAGAAATTCGGTCATGACCTTTCGAAGTAACCATCGTGACGATCGTCTGGACTGACTTGGGTAAACTTTGGAAAACCCAAATCTGGATGGCCGGACGGGGATTCGAACGTGCGACATCCCGAATGCATGGCCAGAGCGTTACTTCTCACCCACCACGCTCTGTCACCCGTAGAGGAAACGAAAGATACGAACTTACTAGTATGTTATAATAAAAATATCTAGCATCGTATTTCTAACTGGGAGGTTTGCCTTAGATTTATAAATTTATTTCAAATTATACCTTCGTTTATAAATAAGTCTAAACGTTTAAGGATACAACCAAATTCATCATCCAATGTAAAAAATTCATAAATGACTAATCACAAGGCTGATACAAAACTGAAAGTATTCCAATACCAATAAAAATTACGGGATTGGTGTAATATATCTGCCCTGCGTCTTGCCTTTCTTGGCTTATATTCTTTCAATTAACAGTTCAGCTGATTTTGGTTACTCAGTAATACTTCTTCAATTTGATTTCTTACCCGAACACTGATTGCTTTCAATACTTTACTCGTAACTGAAACTTGCTGACAACGTTTGCAGATGCACATTACACCTCTTATTTATAATTGTATATTCACATATGTAAGGAACCCCCGTTTCAATTCAGTTAACAATCGGTGTATTCTTACAATTATTACAAAATTATTTATTCCTTATTGGCGCTTTAGGGCGCGTCGACAACTGGGCCATTGGTGTTCTTCCTTATTACTTCCAGTTCAACGTCCAACATCTGTTCATGTAGAAAATAAAATCTGTGGAATGTTCAAGGAAACTGAACATAACTACAGCTTCTTAACTAAAACAGAACACCAACATAACAGTTCTCAACATGTAAAATCCCACATAGTTCACAGCGAGACAAACCAGCCATAGAGAGAAATAGAGAGAGACATGGTTATTGACTGTCTTCCTGAAATGTATCGGACCCTCTTAGTCCGAACTGCCTTTACTGCATCCCGTCACACAGCAGAGAGAAGAGTATCAAAAATATAATACTTGAAGCACTGTAGCGATATAACCGAACAGACTGCAACAAGTAGACTAGTATCGTTTTGTCCCTGATTTGGTTTTATAGCAGTTAAATAACTGGATCCCAGCTGTATGAGCCAATAGGAGATTCCTTCTTCAGTTCAGATACCGTCGATAATATCAAACCTATATAAAGACTTTTGGTGAGTCATCAACATCATCTATGCCTTACTGTATAGGGTTTCAAAAGATATAGCTAGACTTCTCATTCTTACGGATCCTAATTTATTCTGCAGTGGTTGGCTTTGCAGTAGCTAGGCAAAGGCTCTAGACTGGCGAGTCCAGGGTTGACTGGACGTTAGGAGTACCTTTGGTAGCTAGCCCCAATGACTACAGCTAAACTACTTTCTCTTATACCATATATAAAACGCTTCTTCCCTCTCACTGCTGTCTGAAATATCTGTTTAATTTTTTTGAATAATTACGCCGTTATCCTTAGCTGCTGTACTAATAGTGGATTTTCATTCGTCTGTTGTTGCTACAAATATAACTTCGTTTTGGCATGCGCGTTTCGGTTTATTATACCATCTTCACTGCCCTAAAAATAAGTTACTTACAAGTTCTGAGATTTAGAATAATATGTTAATGCAACTAATAGTATTAATTTCTACTTATATATCTACATCTATACTCTGCAGTTTACAAATATTGCGGGTGGCAGAGGGTGCTAAGAACAAATCCTAATTCTGTGTTTTCCAATCTCGAACAGAACGAGGAAAGAAGGAATACATAAATGTATCAGTACGACATCTTATTTCTCTAATCTTATCCCTCATGTCAATGCGACCTAAATAGGAAGTGTTTCATTGCACTCGAAAATTAAAAAATTACGCATATTCTCCAATAAATTCAAACGAAACGACGTCACCTGTCTGCCAAACAATCCCAGCCCAATCTATGTATTAATTCTGTGACACTTTCGTAAGGACAGTAACTGGCAATCATGAATCGAACGGTTCTCCTCTGTACTTTATCTAACGTGTTAATCAATCCCTTGCGATACGGATCCAAAACTCCACAACAGTAATCCAAATGCGGACGCACTAGTGTTTTGTAAGCTATTTCCTTTGTATGAGCATTACAATTTCTCAAAATACGACCTATGAATCCTAGTCTAAAATTAGCTTTGCCTACAATAGAAGTTATGTGCAAGTCCCATTTCATGTTGCTTTGTACTATCACGCCCAGATACCTCAGGGTATCAACCGTGCCAACAAATGAATTGTTAACTTTGTACTCGTGAGCAAACGGATTCTTTTGTTACCTACTTACATTGACTTGCACTTTTCGAAATTGAGTTTAAGTTGCCATTTATGGCAATTTGTTACTAAATGTTATTTATAACCTTTTTTACTTTACTTAAACTTTCTGTTATTATATAATAGTTACATATAGTGATATGGGGCGGTTCCCAACTATAATGTAATATACAGAAACTGTAAGTGAAGTAAAAGAGGACATTACTAACATTTAGTAGCGAATTAATACTATTAGTTACATAAGCATATCATTCTAAATCTCAAAACTTGTTCATAACATGTTTAGGGCACCGACGATGGTATAATAAACCGAAGAGCGTATGACAGAAGGAAGTATTATTTTGTACAATAGGCGGATGAAAACACGTTATTACTCTGTTTAATTCTTTCTCCATACGAATAAATATTATCATAATTTGGGACAAGTTATACTTCGTAAACACAATCCCTGATTCACCAACACAATTACTTTCACTAGGGTTGTTGGGCTGTGGCAGAGAGGCCATTCAGTGGTGTTATTTTTCTTAGGTACACAGGGCCGGCTGAAAAAATCTTTTTGTAGGGAGTCTAAATTAGAGATAAAAAAAATAATACGGTTTACCGCAACACCCTTTACGTTATTAAATTAATTATTTTGCTTTCTATTCTGAAATTTATAGCTAGTATTTTACTGATTATTGCAGTACAATATTTTAAACATTTCTTCTATCTTAGTTAGATGGCATCACATTGTAACATATACTAACAGTTTTTTAATTTTTGTAAAGACAGAACGTCATGTTACAAGATTGTTGCACGTTTCAGCATTCTGGCCAACACCATTTAATAAGCCTGTTCCTTTAGTTTGCACAGAGAGAGAAAAAAATCATATTTTTTCTCCCGTGTATGAAGTATACACGATATGTATTATTAGTGCCAATTTCTTTCTTCCCTGTATGAATCTTCAGTTTGATTGTGCCCATGTTATGTAACTGTTTTGATAACGATGTTTTCATCCTTTAGAAATAAGTGGCATTTACCGGGTGTTACGACATATCCAAACAAACACACGATATTTTTATTCTCTGTTCTTGACATCATTTAACCTATATTACTAGAATCTGCATCATTTTAGGAGAACTATGCACGAAAGCAGCACTAATAATCTCATAATTAATCAAAACAGGCAATTATTGTGTCAGGAACTAGAAGAAAAAAAGTGCTACGAAATACCGACCAACACTTAGAAATAAAAATAAAAAGAATATTCAAATTCAAATGTAGAAATGAAATTTAATGCTAGCATGTTATATATTAACATTCTGATATAAGCACATTAACGTACGAGAAGCAGGTACGATGTAAACACTTAGACGTTATTTTCATGACAAACTACACACTTCCATATTTATACGCTGTCGAAGTAAATGTAGCGTAAGTTTTTCCCCTCTCGTATTATTATGAGACTACTTTTGACCGGATGTGGCCACCAATGAAATGCACGAGAAAACAGCATCTATGACGCTTATCAAGCTAAATACGATGGGCTATTTGAGAAATATTTTTTTTGGTTAAAAAACAAGTATTAATGTCATAAATTTGAAAATTCAGGCGAAGCCTATTACCTGATATTTCATTCGAGTATGAATGTCTTAATATCATTAAGATGTTTATATAAAAATATTTATTCAAACTGAAATGCGTTTAGTACCGAATACACAATGTTCTTTAACATTGCGCCTCGGACTTGTAAAATTCAAGACTTGAAGAGGAGTTTGTTATGAAACAGATGTCAGCAGCACTTAAACTTAGGAAAGGCGTGAATGCAGGCGGTGCTTGTTGCCACTTCTTTCTGGAGCAATGTGCAGACTGGAATATTTGTGCTTGGTGTTTCGTCGGTAGGAATTTTATTTCGGGAGGTAATAATTTCAATTTTCAACTGGATACTGGATTATGGTAAAAAGAACTTAGAGTGTACTCTGGCAGTAATGGTAGGTACGCGAATGAAAGAGAACAAAGAAATAATATAAAATATATTCTTAAGAAGACTAACGGCAAGTAATATAATGGTTTCTGTTTATGAGTAGTACTGAAGTGTTTATGACTCTTATCTAGTATCTTTGTCACGGTCCTCTGTTCAGCTTTCTAATTTTTTAACGACCAGGTGTGTGGTAACTACTATGATGGTGTTCTCCCGTAAGAGGCACACAAGACCTAGTTACAGGCAGTTTCTTGTCTCTGTGCTTCCAAGTAGTTTGTATGTGTCTAGATCACTGTTGTTAAATGTAATTGATTGTTTGTGACGATAATGTGAGGATGTAGCAAGAGGGTAGAGAAACACGATGCCACCTCATTTGGACCTTCTCTTCAGGAAGACATCATCAGGACAGCCGATTTTAACGCTCCCTTCGGATCTCGAAGCGAGGGAAAGATTACAGATTTCAAACTCTAGGAATTAAAAAATTATCACGCAAAATATAGTTGCAGCGGAGGACGCTTCCTAGCAAGACACAAAGAATATCAGGATGGAAGAGAGATTGGTTGATCAGCTTAAGTGTTTTCCTGAGAAAATAAACACTATTCGTAATATTTCGAGATATTCCCGTGAACGCACCCGAATATCTTAAAAGCATATTAATTAAATACGGTCAGGTTGATTGACAAAGAGAAAAACAATGTTCGATTCACCCCAAGATTTAATGCGGGACTGAGAAATATGTTAAATTTCCACTGAGTGAATAACCAAGAAATAGATCAGTGAGACAGGGTAGCGTAACTGTATCTTCTTCTTATTTTACTACTTCTCGAGGTTATTAGAGGCGGGAAAGGACTGGGTGCAAGGAACGGGAAGAAATTCGGACATGGGGTTTTGAGAAAACCATCCAGGTATTTGCCAGGAATGTTTCCAGGAAACCATAAAAAAAACGAAATAAATGACCCGACGAAGATTCGAGCCTGCGTCCTCCTGAACGTTAGGCCTGAGCGTTACCGCTCACGTAACACGCTCTGCAGAGGCTGCCTTAGGGGTGGCGAGCAGGGCAGTAGCCCGGGGCCTCGCTCTTGCAGGGGCCTAGCGCTACAACCGTACTAGAAAAAGTTTATACTTAAAACTTTTAATTTTATCCTTAGCTATTAGTTACAACAGTAAAAAAGTTGGTCAATTCATAGTAAAGTATATATTAACAGCAATAAGTGCCTTAACAAAAAATTTCATTTAGAGTTATCTAATGTCACATTCGTATAATAGTAAGATTAACGATATCAAATAAACTTAATATATCAGTAAATAACATTTTTGGTAATCTTACTGTAAAAAATTATAGAAAAATTAATTACTGTTTTAATTTTTCGCTTTGCGCATCAGAAAACTCACTTGAACGTTCGATTGTGTTACTTTCATCCTATTTGTCATTTGCGCTCGGGAAATTCTGTGTTTCATTTCGTTAGTCCGCTCTTGTCACCTTACGATTAATTTGCCAGTAGCTGGTAGTCCGAGCCACACTTGACCGATACTGGTCCTCACTGTCACCGCACCGACAGTTGGCCGAGTGACGGATCACCCCTCTCGTGTTCACACTTTGCCGTACCTCGTCCGTGTAACTGACATGATCCTACTCAGTCTTCCTTAACGTTTTCACGTGGTTGTTTTGCAGAATCAATGTTCAAAAATTTCCGTAAACGCGAGTTGCGTAAGCGTACTTTATAATCTACGAAAGTAATAAAGAACGTTAAAATACTTTCTTTACCTGACTCACGTTATCACCTCACTGGTATTCAAACGCAGTCTTCACAAATCATCATTGAAAGTCTTTCGCACACTATGCTGGATTGAAAGGTTCTCGCGTTTCTGAACGCAGTCACTATGAAATGTAAAACGTCAATCAATCTTCGGATTTGACGTGAATCTTCTGTTTGTGGTTACTTTCGATTCATTCGATAGTTTTTATTAATAAAGAATGATATCATTGTATGTTTTAACTTACACACAGACCGTAAAGATGGTGTATAAAATTTCATGTAATATCAAAGACCTAGCCACAGAGTTTCCGATCGGCTGCATAATGCACCTCTTTCGTAGCCAAATAACTTATTCTTATAATCCTTCCAGGAAAATGAGACCTACAGTTTAATGTGGAATTCAAACCATGGAGTGTCCTAGCATTTCGAATTAACAAATCAATGCTTTGCCAAAGATAAAATTTAATTTTAAGGCACTAAAAGTCGCAACTGAGGACGGGATTTATAAATAATAAAACGTATGTTTTCAAACATACTAAAATAAATGGACTTTTTTCTATGTATAGTAGTTTGTTTCTGTTATCCCAAAACACAAAAATAGGGTGCTACCTTTGCCACAGTATCTGATGGATAATGAAATCAAATTTTACGAATTCTTTCTCAAAGTGGGGTAAGCAAACCCCTAGGTATTCGCCAATTGAATGTAGGGGGTACTTTTTTAAATTGCTTAACGTCTCTTAACAGCGAGGTGTTTAGAGACGGGAAAGGATGGAGGGCAAGGAATGGGAAGGAATTCGACCACGGTCTTTTGAAGGACGCATCCCGGCATTTGCCTGGAGTGATTTGGGAAACCATGGAAAACCCAAATCTGGATGCCCGGACTGGGATTCGAACCGCCGTCCTCCCAAATGCGTGGCGAGAACGCTAACCGGTACACCACCACGCTGGCTAGGGAGTCCGTGACAAGATTTACGTTGTGGCGACTGATTGGCTATCTTTTTTTTCACTTATGGCTTTACGCCTCGTCGACGTTGAGGTCATTAGAGGACGGACGGGACCGGGAACAAGGAACGGGAAAGAATTCGGCCATGGCCTTTTGAAGGAAGCATTCCGGCATTCGCTTGGAGTGGAGTGATTTGGGGAAACCATGGAAAACCCAAATCTGTATGCCCGGATGGGGATTTGAACCGGTGACCTCCCGAAGGCGAGGTCAGAGCGTTAACCGCTCACCCACCACGCTCGGTCTGGGTATTTTGAGAGTGCTACATGCAACATGGTGAATTCAGATCGAAAATTAGCAAAATTGCTACTAAAATCAACACAAATTGCGACAAGAGACAAGCCTATCCATCAAATCAATTAATAACATATTGTTCTATGTGGCTGTACAACTTTTTATAGACAAATATCCTTATTTAAAAAAAAATAAAAAGCCAGTTTATAAAGGGTTCGTTATTGTTTGAGAAATGTCATAGTGGTGCGTGGGACTATGAGTTTGAGAAACTTTGCTTCAGAATGGCACAATCTACATTTTTTAATTATCTGATGAATATGGAAGTGAGGTTGATGAAAATAATTTTTTAATGTAATTGATAACACGAAAACAACAATTGGCCATAAAGGAACTAAAATTTTCGAACTGCCTCCTTCACTACATTCATCAGTCCGACATCACACCACACCGTCAAAAAGTAAACCAAACTAATGACGGAGGGTTGTGGTCCAAATGTCAGACGATACGCTGTGTCGAGTGAGCGCCAATAATAACAGAAGTGTCGTTGCGGTGATTGTGCTACCAGTATTAGTTTAGCATTACAAAATCGTTTTGAAGGCCTTATATCTTTCAGTAAGTAAATGAACATTAAATGAAATTAAGTTTTTAATGAATCTTACGTTATTAACAGTACTTATAGTAAAGAGTGAGTTGTTAGAAAAAAGTTTAAAAATTGAAAATTTTTCCGGGTTAGTTTTACATTCAAAACAAGATTTATGAAATGAATTCGCGTGATCGTGATGCCAATAGAAAACTTGAGTTGGGTAGTTCAAAAAGGAAACGAGATATAAAAAGATTGCTGGTGCTTTAATTAAAGACTTTAGTTTTACGAAAATACACAAACATTATCTTCTAATGCATTTATATCCCTTAGTTTATTATTATTTATAATTTTTCGTCTTAATGTTTGGTTAACTTTTATTAACTTGTTAATATAATATTTAAAATTTCTAAATTTATTTATTTATAATTTTTGCAATTCTCGTCAGTCATAAGAAATACCAACCTTGGTTCACGTGCTTTCCGCGAAGGACAAGGGCCTCGCGAAAATCGGCCACCCGGAGCCTCGCAGTGGTTAATACCACCGCTAATGCTCGGTATAGGTGTAACGGTCCAAAAACGTAAAGGACCACCACAGTTGCATCAGAGGTTAAAAAATAAAATGTTCTGTGAAACGCTGGGAAATATTGAACAAAACTAGACAAAAGAAACACACATTTCTGGGACGCCGAACATATGAAAGTGGTACAAATAAACAGCATTACGTGCGAACTAAGAAGAAAATAATTGAAATACTGAATTTCTTAGCAATGTACCACCTACCGAAGATTGTTCAAAAAATTATCAGCAAAATATGTTATGGAGGGAGAAGGTTTCCTTAGATATGGGCTTTTATAATGTAACAGGTAGGTGCAAATGAAAAGGTGGTACAGCAAGCGTAAACAAAAGTGACTTACAAATGAAACGCAGCTTGGTAAAACATCTTAGCGCTGCAGGAAAATAATTGTCGATTTCAGAATTGCAACAGATGTAGCCACCTACTGTGCAGTCCTCATTAGCCAAGGATGGGATGGTAGTAACAGATAAGACACAAACTTATTCACGTGAGGTAGATGATAGCGACGCGTTTCAGTCAGATAATAACGAACGAGGTGATGCAGCACAAGGCAATCTAGCAACAGTATGCTGACAGGGAAACTGTAAACCGTATTCAGTGATGAGTTTAACTGCACATGCAGAGCTGATAGCAAGAAAAGTCATCTACTAGACAGATGAAAGATGTAAGAAGAACGGAGGGTTGCAGAGTGTAGCTTCGACGTCAGAGCCCGAAAAGAAGAAGAAAGAGTTAATAACAGAGTCAAACCTGTCCTTCTGTCCTAGATATTAAAGAGGAAAAAAGAGTATTGCTTGCCAGCGCGTAAAACATCTTCGCTAGAGAAAAAAGGACGAACCAGAGGGTGGGGTGAGCGGTTGGCACTTCCGACTGTTATTCGGCAGGACGTCAGTTCAAGCCCCGGTACGGCCATCGTTTTTTAGACTATCCATAATTTCCATAAATCGCCCCGAAACGGTTATTATAGAAAACCATGGCCTAATTCCTACCCAGGTCCTTCGCCGGCTTTAATGACTTCGACGTAGATGAGTCATAAATCGCTATAAAAATATAAAAACGTAAACAACGCCAGGAAGTTGTGTGGGTCACAATGGAGAAGGACCAAATAACATTATTTCACTCAACTAATGCTCAGGAAAAAAAAGAAATAAAATGCAACCAACCGTACTTCCGGATAAACTAAAATTTCGCAAGAAGTAATGGAAGATATAATCTATCTGAGTAGCTATATTCTAGAGTTGGATAAATTCTATTTATTACAGTACAAAGTAAATGCGCACGCATTTATGGCTGGCAGACGCTGAAACGTGACTGAGCCATTTACAGCAATTAAATGATTTATCGGGTGCAGAAACTTATATAGCTATTCGAGATGCCTCTTACTAGTGTTTATTTGTTAGTAGGTGCTGTTCTCACCACTTGTCAGCAGGCAGGTCATGGTTTTGTGGGCTTAACCCTGTTAGCTTTCTTGAATGCGTTAGACACTTAGATCCGTGCTGAAGATGAAATGCACTCCTTTTGTGTGAATAGACCCTGTTAGCTCACAAGTCGGCATAGGGTAAGGTGGGGCTATTTGGACCATTTCAGGATTGAATCCTTATAGTGTCTAAGCAGTGCATGTTATCAGATTTAAAATAATATAGAAATATAGCTTGGAATGTTGTGCAACTACTAAAGCCTGATAAAACGTAATGCCATAAGCATTTATTAGAAAAAATAATTTAACAAAACACGCATAAGAACGAAATTTCAAAAAATGTGGGGTTTTTTGGATCACATAATTTGCTGCTTCATAGTGTATGTATTGGGCTTATAAAGTCTTTAATAGTTCCCAAAAAAAGTTTTAAACACATTTACATTACAACTTGACTGCCAGGAAGCATTCCATGCTTATATTCTACCATCATTCTTTTCTCTTTGAAGATAATTAATGGGCGAATAAATACACCACTTGCACTGCAACATACAGCTGCAGTTACATTTTCCCCTCGTTCTAGGTTTGTCAGCTCTCTGCCCGTTTCACTAACCACTTTCAAGAGCCCGTTGTTCATTGGAAACCCACTTCATTAACGTTATGGATACTCTAAGGTTGATCTTGAGTATTAAACTCAACGTAAAAACCCTTCAAGATGTCGTAGAAACTGTCCAAAACGTCTTTGATGAGCTTTAGAAAGATCTGCTTCTCTCAAGGAAGTGTCCCTCAAAAAAAAAAAAAAAAAAAAAAAAAAAAAAAAAAAAAAAAAAAAAAAAAAAAAAAAAATTCTGAGACATCTTTGTTTCATCACTCAACGGAGTGTTCATGTACTTTAACTTTGTACAGTGGTATTCTGCCCTCCTCACACTCATAGGCGATGTACCAAAACCACGTCTAGAATTTTAAGCCTTTCCACCAGATGGGTTTCTTGCTCTGAGCCCAAAATTGTGGGATGACCAATAGACTTTCTAATTGTTTGGCTCTGTGCATTGTTGGTATCAGTCATGAAGCCTCTATGAACACGAGTTTCTTGAACTCTTCTCTGTCGAGTTGTATATGGTAAGTTGAAATGCGATGCTGCCACCATCGCACTTAAATTACCACTAAGTTCACAACTTTTTACGTGAGTCATTCTTTCCGATCGCACTTAAATTACCACTAAGTTCACAACTTTTTACGTGAGTCATTCTTTCCTCGACCACGTTTGGTTTTATATTTCCTTAACATCTGAAACCATCTTAAAAAAATGCAATATAAACGCAAACAAATTAGTGATTCATTATGATTCAAATAGCCCCATCGAATTTTGTTGAGTTCTAATAGTTTGGTGAAAATACAGCTAGTAGTCATACAGAATTGTTAAGCAATCCTTACAGGCCATAATACACATAAAATTTGCACAAATTAGCTATCGTTTTTCACATCAGATCTTAAATTTCAAGCATTGGAAACTACATCCGCGTCATTTCTACTCAGATACCAGTTACCGCAGCTGTTTCAAATATACTTCGTGTGAGACGTTGAAAATATTTACTCAACTCTTCTTGTGCTTTCTTCTAAAACACCACGCACAAGCTACAACACTGCAAATGACGTCCGGGATGCGCGCAAAAGATGCGCAAAGAACAATTTACTTATTTTGATCCAAATAGCCCCATGGCCCAAATAGCTTCACCTTACCTTATATATTGGCTAATATAAAGGAACAAACCTTTGGTATTGGATAAATTTACAGGTGGGGATAAGCAATAAAGAGAATACAGAAGAACCCCCTGTTTCCTCTGGATGGAAGAAAGCAACAGTAGGCATTCTAAGATTGATTCTCTGCGTAGAACTCTCAGACATTCGAATTGTGAATCTCTCAGATTCCAAGACGAAATCACAGCGTCATTGGAATTCTGACAGGCCTCCAGTAGCATCCTCACGTAGACTCTCCTGGTCGTGCTCCGGCCGCCTGTGAAGGGATGAGAGATGAGAGGCAGATTTGGCTACAGCATCGTCGGGGACACCGCAACCTCGTTAGTTTCCGGATCTTTTTATTTACTTACGGCTTTATACCACGCCGACGTCATTAGATGCAGGATGGGACTGGGGACAAGGAACGGGAAGGAATTCGGCCATGTTCTTTTGAAGGAAGCTGCCCGGCATTTGCCTGGAGTGATTTGGGAAACCATGGAAAACCCAAATCTGGATGCCCGGATGGGGATTCGAACCGGTGTCCTCCCGAATACGAGCCACAACAGGTCCTTCTTACCATCGCCTACTGTATGTTTAATTGGCGTCTGTAAGCAAGTTAGCTACGTTCGGATATGCTTCTTAAAATGATTGAAATAAGTAGACGTAAAGACATTTATTAAAATAACTCGCAAGGTAAATACAGAATAATAAAATCATAAAAAAAATTGTAGCACTATGCTACAAATTACAGGAAGGCTTCTGCACTAGATAATTTATCCAAAATGCTAACGAGTGCTAATGAGAAGAAATGGAGGGGAGGATAGAGATAATTGTAACTTACAACTGACTTTTTGTTGGTTCCTCGTGAAAACTGAAGATTACGTAACCTTATAAACAGAGGCGGCGCTAGCAATTTGTCAAGGTGGTGCAAGATTTCAGTGTGGCGCCTCAAATGTGTAATCGCTTATTCGTGATTTAGGAATCCATATAGACAGACTGAAGATAACATACATTTTTTACATACTAGTAAAATTATAAATGTAAATATTTTTTCTTGGATATTTGTTACTGTTTCACGTCGAAACGGCTGGATGGCTTAAGAGAAAATTTGGAATAATGTATTGACTATCTACTTTTATCCAGATCGAAAAAGTAGTTTCCGTGGGATTCGAATACCAATTCGTATATGAATGCGTTATGAATTCCAGTTGAGCCATGCTGGGTGCGGATAACTTCAGAAAGATTAGTATAGGATAGCAATGGTATGAATGAGATACAATAACAGTAAAAAAGAACACTATATGTTTGAAAAGGTTTATTTACGCTACTATGGCGTACACAATGCTGACATCAGGCGTACGTCAAATTTACATATAAGTGTTTAAAACAAACAAACGAGGAAATAAAATCATAACTATTAGGCCTAGATTACCAACTTCCTCGTTTTTGCCCTTTGGCAATTTTATTTTCTATAGATAAAATTGCAAGATCTGAAAGTCTATCTTTAATCCAAGTTTACCGTAAATAAGTTTCAATTGACTAAAATTTCGTTTTCCTTTAGTGACAGTTACAGATATCGTTATCAAAATTCAAAGTGCAGTCCATACATTCTGCCAACCATTTTGTTTCATAAGTTGATCTTTTATTGGTTCTGCTGATTCAAGCACCATCAACAATAGTTTCAGTTAGAAAGTTCCTCAGTCAATTCACAACCTGATATGTCATATTTTTCTCCATTAGTTAAATTCATTTCTAAATCGGCACAGGATTATTCCAATTATTACAATTCAGGAACTGTTTTGATAATGTGAATGAACGACACTGTATCATTAGATAGTTGTGAAAATTGAGTGACCAAGGTGTTCTCAATTGTACCAATTATACGCTAAAATACATTAATTGTAAACAGTTCTTTGGGATCTTTGGGATCTATTGCTATCTCATCTACGGCCTCGTACTAAAAAAATCTGGGATCTGACTGGCTTAATAAAAGGATACGTCCAAGTCTGAGAAGCAATCCCTCAAACTCTAGCTGTTATCTGAACAGACGAATAACCCTGGTACTCTCTCAAATTCGGTGCTCTTTTCCAGCTTCTGAATCCACTTTCATCCTGGATAGCCTTCCTTACAATATTTTCTTGAAACAATATATTATAACAAATCACCATTGTAACTATGAACTCAAATTGCTCCCTGATCTGGCTTTGTTGTTGCAAGTGAAAAATTCATTTCCAGGAGAGGTCCACAAACTGAAAAATAGTGATAACGAACTGCTGTGATGCTAGAAACTCTATTCTCCAAACGAGTTTCGCAAAACAATTTGGCGATAGTCCTTCTAAGTTCTTGGATACCACTTCCCATCGCTTTGTTGATCGAGAAAATGGAACAAATATTCATTAAAGAAATCTAGATAAGGAAATTGATCTAATTGATATTTTGGTGGCTCCTGCTATTACCAGATTTAATGACAGCTAAATAAATTAAAAAATGCTTGGAAGGATATTGGCTCATGATTTTGCTTGGACACCTTTGTTTCCTCGTATCATATTTGATCCATTGTCACATCTTTGGCATCGACAATCCAAATCAAACTTTTTCAATGTATCATTAAAATACAGCCCACTGAGTCCAGCTCCCAGGTCCCGAAGAGTCACTTACCTGCTTTTAAGCAAAGAAACACTCACATACTTTTACTTCGTCTTCATTAGTGTGAACAAAGGCAATGTTAAAGATAATTGTTCGACGTGACTGACATCAGGAGTTCAATTCGGTATGATGGAAAAGTATTTAGATGACTTAACCATAGTCAAAATTTTATTAAGAAATTCAATCGTTCTGAACACATTTTCTAAACTAATAGACATTAGTCTCATTAGCTATATGGCGGAGATGCTCCATCATCACAGTGCCTTTTTTCCTAGCAGTTGCAATATACCCAGTTATTTACTATTATTAGAAGCATTTTGTGTTTCACATTCAAAGAATTATTGCACTTTAAAAATAATATTGTGGACATCATTCATTCGAGGATTGCAACCCACCGTAATTTTTTGTCTTCAGTCTGTATTTACAAATGCTTGTCTATTACATTGAAGTTCTTTAGCCGCTTCTATCCAACTCAGTATGGTGTGCTGGTGATTTGAGGAAGTTTCGTGAGTTTTTAGATGCTATGATAAGTAGCTCCAATCATTAAATTCTTCTTTTCCCAAATAAGAGCAAGACCTTCTGTTGATTAAACCTCTTTAGAGGACCGGACTAATTTTCAGAAAGTGTTTCAAATTGTCCCCTGTGGATATATTTAGCCAAGAAAAATAGCACTTTATTCCAACAGTATTATTTGATTTTAAGTGTTTCGGGAATTTATAGTCGAAAGTAAACGAAAGACATATCGTTGGTGTGTAGTACGAATACTTCTATATCTCCTCTAGACAAATTACTTAATTGATGTACAATGAAAAGCAGAAATACGAATCAGTGGTTGGAACAATTTTTTTTTTTTTTAACTGCTTTACGTTTCTCAACAGCGAGGTCTTTAGAGACGGGAAAGGATGGGGCCAAGGAATGTGAAGGAATTCGGCCAAGGCCTTTGTAAGGAAGCATCCCGGCATTTGCCTGGAGTGATTTGGGAAACCATGGAAAACCCAAATCTGGATGCCCGGACGGGGATTAGAACCGCCGTCCTCCGGAATGCGACGCCAGAACGCTATCCGTTACACCACCATGCAACTAGTAATACGACGGAATTTCAATGGATAAGATTTCGAACGAATTTTGTTTTCCGGACACACCTTGCTCTTGATAGTACCAGAATCACGACGAAGTTGTGCATATACTATGGCATCATCACCATAGGATTGTCTCGGCGATCTAAAAATACGAGAAATCAAAACTTTAAGTTAATACATTAAAAAAATCACACGACATTTATAACAAAGACTGAATTTGCATTCGGTAGAGGTTATGTTTTCTTTTATTTCAAAATTCAGTTTATTAGGCAAATAGTTGTAATACAGGATGTTCGCCGGGAAGCGCTACCCGCTGCTATATAGCACTACAACGAAGAAACTGCTCGCGGCGAGCGAGCGGCGAGCGAGCGGCCAGCTTCGCACATAGTTCGGCCGTCAACCGCGGAACTACGTAGAAATAATTCAGTATCATATAGATGTATAAGTATGTGAAAGCATATAAATGTTACATAATTCATTAACTTACCTTACAAAAGATGCTGGAAGTGTCGCTTGTCTTGCGTAATACGAATCTGTGATATTTTAAACATGTTTCGAGACACACGCTGGATTTCACATCTTTCCATGGACGTTATTACTTGACAGATTTTGTTTTCAAGTTCTTCAAACGTATGATTATTTCCTTCATACTCCTTTCCCTTGAGCTTTCCCCAAAGATAGAAGTCACAAAGGTTTAGATCGGATGATCTGGCGCCACAAGCCACGGCTGATTACACGATTCTCTTAATTTTTTAACTAAGCGCGGAATCATTGTTTTAGCTGTCAGTAAAGCGCCAGGATATTTGCGACGTAATTTACTGCGACACCTTTTAAAGGACTTTTTCTTCACATACGTATCATACAGGAATATTTTTGTTCTATAATTCAACTCGCGCTCACACACGGTACAGATTAGTAAGAGACTGAAGTCAAAAACCAGCCAAACCGCAAAGAAATCGATCTAAATAATGGAAAAGTTCGCATTATATTGCGTGATTTGACTGTTGGTGGAGAGCTGTTGTTTAATCTCGCTGATCATTCACTCTGCTGTTTGGCGCGGGCTGGCCTTTCGCAGTGAGATGCCGTCGGCAAGACAGTAGATGGATAGCGTTTCCTGGCAAACACCCATACTTACAAAAATGTTTTCACACTTCGAAACTCAGCAGCACTAAAATCCCAATTAGTGGCAAAGAAATTCCAAACCATCATTATATTCACTTTCGGGAGATTTCGACAGTCTGCTTTTGTAACTTCTGGATTCATTATAACTGTGGTTTAAAGCTTAAAGAATCTGCAACAACGTCTACTTGGAAGAGCGTTACCATGTCCCTTATAACTAATTATTATAAGAGTCCTGTGACAAAAAACTCAAATAAACATAGAAAAAGTTAAAAAAAAACACAAGTTAACGAGCGCCGTATCGCTTGTTTCCTTACGCACTGTGATTGGTGTTCCTTTAGACGGTGAGGTGTAGGCTAAAAATCTTATTTTATTTATTGATTTAAAAATATAAATCATTATTGTTTCACGAAAAAAATATAGGATGATTTTTCTATATTTATAAATATTATTTCTAACTATATTTCAGATTTTTTTGTAATACCTGTCCGGTCCCCTATGAGTTGTAGTCTTCTTGAATGGAGAAACTCGAGGCTGAAGCTCTTACGTTTATAAACTCGTCTGGATGATTAGTGTATATTTACATATAATGTGTACAGCAAGCTAGGTTATTACGTGATTTATTAATCATTGTTTGCGCAGACGATCTCTCACTGCATTTTCGCCCCCCCCCTCCCCCCGTATGACGGCGCCCTGACCGCTCGTACCGCCCTAGGGGCCCCTGCTTAGAAAGCTGCTTTAGGGTTATATTGCAAGTCATATGGGAAGTCTGTTGCTCAGAGAAGCATTTCATTTATTTTTTGCACTACGAATATTTACGAAAAAATTAAAACTTTACTCCATCTTGCAAAAATTTTAACAAACAATGTTTGTGAAACAACCCTGTGTAAAACAAGCCAGCTATACCTAGTAAAACTGTGATAGGATTTCGTGTCGACTGAACTGTCTAACCACTGCTTACTTATACGAACAAACGTATCAATGTTCCACGAAATTTAGTATTTCAAAAAATTGTTCAAGTATTTAGAGTAATGAAGACTTAATGCTGGCACTAAGGATAAGACTTGGCAGATCCTATTAATTTAAAATAAATAATTCATACCTTTATTTTATATTTAAATATTTTCGCAGGTGATTTTGTATCAGCTTTAATGGCTCCCAAAAACAGATAATCGATTTATATTCAATTATTTTTCACATGTAACATTACGAGATATAAATGGAAAATCTGTCGTTTGGCACAGTAAGCCAATAAATGAGAAGTATTGGAGTTTTTGGGAAATTATGTTAAAGTTTAGTCTATAGTAACATTGGAAATATAAAATCAAACGACGATCCCCCTAACATTTTGCTAAATCAAGCCCCAACTTAACGATTCCATTTGCGGCAAATACAGGTATAGGTTAGCATGTGCAAAAGCGAGTAAAGTAAATACAAAAAGGCCATTAACGTGTCGAGGCAAGAGAAAACGGAGGCTTCTGCCAGGAAACATTTAATGTGTAACTTTAGGGAATTTCGTAATGAATTCCTTCACAGTAAACAAGGCGTCTTGCAACGGTCTTGAAATTAAATATAAACGACAGCTTAAGAACTAAAGTCTGGGAAACAATAACACCAGTTATGGCTCCATGCGTTACTTCCTGATGAAGAGGTAGATATTAAAACATGTAAGAGATATAGCTACTCAAGTTACTGAGCTGTCACTTAGGATGGCATTACAATGTAAAAGATCTTTGACAAAGATCTTTTAGTAAAGATTTTATCATATTTATTTTATAAAAGATTTAATATGAGCTTTTATGATATTTTACGAGGGTGAGTCAAATGAAAACCTTAAATTTGTAATAAAAAATCGAAATTTCCCACCGTTATCCTGTAAGTTGGTAAGCGTGCTACAAGCAGCGTGCAGAATGGCCTGTAGGTGGCAGCATAGTGCAGATGCACAAATACCGTCGCAGTATCAGTATAAAGATGGCTGCCCCACTTGAGACTTCCACCAGGGAATAACAGCGGTTTTTGAGTAGCGAAGGTGTGAAACTTATTGAAATTCATCGAAGAATGAAGGTTCAGTTCGGTGATGCATGTTTGTCACAGCAGCAACTCTACGAATGGAGTAGGAAGTTCGCAAATAGTGTTATTTCAGTGGAAGATGCTCCTCGTCCAGGTCAGGCACAACGAGTTGTGACTCCACAGAACATTGCAGCAGTTGAAGCCATAGTGATGGAAAACCGCCGAGTGACACTGAATGACATTGCAGCATGTTTAAAGATTAGTCATGGTTCAGCACACCGCATTGTGCATAATGTGCTCCATTTTCACAAAGTGTCTGCAAGATGGGTGCCACGGCAGCTGACTCCTGAAATGAGAGAATGACGTGTTAATGCTTGTGAAGAACTTCTTCGACACTTTGAACGAGAAGGTGATGGCTTCCTTGCAAGAATCGTTACTGGGGACGAAACCTGGGTTCACTTCCACCAACCGGAGACGAAGAGAGCGAACAAGGAATGGCGCCATTCCTCATCACCAAAACCAAAGAAGTTTCGAACAGAACCATCAGCAGGGAAGGTTATGCTGACTCTTTTTTGGGACGAAAAATGCGTCATTTTGGAGCATTACATGCCTAGAGGGACCACTGTCACCAGTGCATCATACACAGATCTCCTAAAAAATCATCTTCGGCCTGCAATCAAATCAAAGCGACGTGGATTGCTGTCATCAGGTGTCCTTTTGCACCAAGACAATGCAAGGCCCCACACTGCCCGTACAACAGTTGCAACAATCACAGACCTGCATTTAGAGTGTCTTCCTCATCCACCATACTCACCAGACCTTGCCCCAAGTGATTTCCATATGTTTGGACCACTCAAAGAAGCAATGGGAGGAAAGAAGTTCCGTTCTGATGAAGAGGTACGCCACGCGGTACATGAGGGGTTGCGCGGACTACCAAAGGAATTTTTTTCTAAAGGAATTTATGCACTTTGTAAGCGCTGGAGGACTTGCATTGAGCGTGGGGGAGATTATGTTGAAAAATGATACAGCTTTGTACCACTTCCGCACAATAAATAATATTTAAAAAAATATTTAAGGTTTTCATTTGACTCACCCTCGTATCTGACCCATTACACTGCAGAAAGCATTCTAACATAATTCTCTGAAATCAATGAGGTAAACTTGTATGATTGTGCAGCTTCAGTAAGTCAAGCTGTCACAATAACTATACTATCGAAAAAAAAACAGCAATAGAAAAGAACAGAAGTAAACGTGTTTAGGTTAGGCCGTTGACTGTAAGACGTTATACAAAAGAAATTAATTAAAATGTAGTGAAAGATTTATAATATGAGGACATTATAAAATTTATTTGAGAATGGACAAGGATATGTTTAAAATTGTATTTTCAAATGTGTCTAATTTCTTAACAAAACTCATTTGAGAAACTAGATAAACTCTGAACGTCGTCGTATGGCTACTCTGAGATTTCTAGGAACAGATGAAAGCTATTACAGTCTGCAATACAACACCAGAATACCTTAGTGCACTCCGCTATTATTCCAGCAACCTATGAGGCTGTATACAAATCATTCACAGTCTGCTTAATTTTCTTTACATTTACAGACTCTTTCATAAAAGCTAACTGGCTGCGTAATGTTTACGTACGTCTTCAGCCTTTTATTCCTCTTTTTATAATAAAGGTTTTTAGGATTATACGTTATTTTCTTCTGTTTGTACTCCAAAATCAATATTTTAGTTATTTAGACATTACAAACTTCCGGAACGTCACTGACGCTATTTTCTTTGTTTACGGAGACAGGATGATGAAGTCTTTTATAAAAAGCAATCCCAAAATATTACCATTTATAAAAGAAATTTTATAAATGAAATCTTTTATTATATTTGATACATTACACCACAAAAAAAGTAAAAAAAATAGTTTATAAAAGATTTTTCTCAAAGATATTTTGCATTTAAATTCCGCCATTAGAGAATACCTAGAGAGCATTGATTTGACTATTAGTTCAGTCGCAGAATTCTGGACTGCGGGTTACGGCGAAGAACGAGAGCTGATCTTAGAAATCGTGTGTAGCATGCGATGACATTCAGTAGCATTGTAAAATATGAGAATAAACTGAACACAGTAGCAGAGGGTCATGGCAAAATTCAAGATGGTTAAGAGTAGCATAAAATTCTAGCTGATTGTCTCGGGACAAATAAAACGAGAGGGATAGTTAAAATCTATGGTGTATATCTGCAGTATCGTAGATGAGCTGTGGTAGAGGATGCAGGAAATACAGGCATGTGCGGCTAAATTCAATCAAACATGTAAGAAAAATAACGAAATTCTAAGATGCTACACAGAATGCTACAAAATTCAAACATAGTTGGCGTTGCTTGAGGATCTAAATCTAAGCTTAATTTGTTCTAAGATGGTCCTTTTGTGGTGGCCAGGAAGAAATTTTTCAGATTTTACGAATCGAATGTAGAACAATGAGCTTTAAAGGTGTCAGTTGAAGTTTTCTTAGCGCAGGCAGCAGTGAGTCACGTGACACATAGCGGCCATGATTGTGGGTTGCGGAGAGGGGGGTTATCTCTGCAACAAGGCGAGAGCGCTCCGCCTCCAACTGATGAAACACCACGTCGACCACCCACACACAGTCCAGTATCCAGACACGTGCCACAGAGCTTTAGCATGATCACGAGTTATGCAGTTGGTTCATATACTGCTTTCGGAAAACAGTAACACAAATATCAGATAAATTTACCTACACACCAAGAGTGATTCCCTTTTGTTTGATCAGACTCTACGAAGCAAAAATACTAGCTTCTGTTTGTATGAGACTGGATTCTTATTGCTCTTGATTCGTAGCTTACCTACACGTAACAATATCATTCTAATAAATTTTCCTGAAGCAGCCTGTTATGTATCTCGACTGTATTTAACTCCTGCATTATCTTATAATAATAATAATAATTGATAAAATTGCGGTTGAGTACACGCTTCGCTGGCAATCTCCCTAAAAACCCGCCTTTCTCCTTTCTACATCCTACCTACTTTTTCCCTCTACTAATTTTTAGTTTAAATTCTGTTTTTGGTGAATTATTCATCATTTCTCTTGGTAATTTATTCCAGTCCCTTACACCCTTTCCTAACAAAGAAAATTTTCCCACACCCCTATGATTAAAATCAAGTACCAGGTAGTGATCATGGTCATCTTTACCCTTCCACGCACTTCTCTTAATTTTCCCACCAATAATATTTCCAAGCTTCATCAGCAATATAAACAAATTAGCAGACTAGTAAAAAGGAGAAGAAAATAATTGAATGAAACCATGGATTATGAAGGAATGCTGAAGAAAGCAGGAGACTATATACTTGTTAGTGAAAGAAAGGGAAAACTGTTAAAAAAAATGATAATTCTTTGGTTACCTTAAGAGGTTACCAGAAAGTCGATTGACAAAAAAGATAATAGATTATGAAACTTCACTTAAAAATCCATCACCTTGGCTGAATGAAATTCGGAAGGAGCCTAAAAGTGCAAGCATAAGAGAAACAGACATCTTAGAAAGAGACACAAAGTAGACAAATGGGAAGTTATAACTGAGCAAACAAAACAAAAACAATATAGACCAAAATGGTCGGAAGAACGCAAACAAGCTTTCTCGGAAAGAATGAAAGCCTATTGGAACAATAAGAAGAACTCAAATAAAACTTTATTGGGTCATTTGCTTACCGTCTTCCGTTTACTGGGAGAATTCGCCAATAATAAAAATAATAATAATAATAATTGTCGGAAGAACGCAAACAAGCTTTCTCGGAAAGAATGAAATCCTATTGGAACAATAAGAAGAACTCGAAGAAAACTTGATTCGGTCTTTTGCTTACCGTCATCCATTTATTGGGAGAATTCACCAATAATAATAATTGATAAAATTGTAATGGAGCGCACGCTTTCAGAACTTAAGTAGGTAACCATGAATGCCTCTAAATCTATACCTTCGGCTCACCAAAATTCCTCAAAACTCATTCATTAAGTTCTGAATGTTCTAAAATGACATCCAAGTCACTAGTTTGATCATCAGCATTCTCTTTACTAAGCTAAGCGTGGTCCTGAACGCGAAGGAAGCGTATTAAGCCTGGTATCAGAGGACGGCCAGTCCCTTTCCTCCTCACCTAAACTAACTCGGTAATCCCACCGTGTAAAGAGGGCCTATTGTTTAACTTGGTACCTCAGAAGCGTTACGGCGTACTTCACGTTACCCAGCAAGCTGTGCCAGATGTGAAGGTCGGGTTGAAGGCCTTTGCAAATTCCCGCCGAGTAAAGTATTCGAACCGTGGTGATTACGGGAAACCGCAAATTAGATGATCAGGACTCGTACCTGGTACCGTTGTACCTCCCAGATCTAGTTGGTGGCGCCTTCTGGCGAGTTTCTAAGTATATAACATCTGGTACTCATACTGATGAAATCACAATTGTATATTATTAATAAAATACTTTTGGTAATTTGTGTTTCTTGGTGTCACTGTCATACTAACTAACGCAGGTTAGTTCACTGAGAAATGAACTCATCGTAACTCCAAACAAGCTATCTACTAAACAGTCTGAGACTCGTGTGCACTATCAACGCATTTTTATGCGGTATTATTTCTAGGTTAATGTCACATTACACGACCACGGGCAACGTTAGATGACGAGTGTTTTTCTGTAGGATCTTTTCGAAATGTCTAGAAAGGTACAGAATGAATTGGTGGCTCATTAATGCTTTCAGAGTCATCTGATGACAATAATGACTATTAGGACCAATTCGACAGTGGCAGATCACGATGTGGTTAATTTATGTTTTAATTTTAAATACATTTAAAGAGCAAAGTGATATGCTCACATTCACTTCCATATAGGGCCATAATTAATAACCATTGTTGAAAATATGATGTTTCGCATTTTACGAAAGAATCTCCAGGCGAAGCCACTGAGGTCACGCTCATACATGAAATGGAAGGGTTTTAGTTCTTCATCTCACGAATACTGGATGGACGCTCACATCCTGAATATTTCAACTGAAGCTTTTAGTCAGTTCGCTACTGGAAATTGGTGTAAAGGATCAATACCAGACAAACATTTGATATAATAAGATGCTGAAGGTGTTTGTAGCGAGTAAAATTTAATTTAGCACTCAGCAGTAAATGCTTCTGTCTTTTGACGGTTAGAATAATGCGTTCACGTGTCACGCAAACAGCATTTCGGAAATTTAGCATCACGATCCAACATTGCACTTTACTATTTAACCTTAAATCATTATTATTCGTTACTCATCTTATATCCCTGAAGCATGGAGCCATGTGGAACTTCATGTTTTATTAGTTAAGTCATAATTCCATCACGTTATCGTGGTGTGTGCAATAATTAAAAATGTACAGTACACAGCTACTGCGGGCTAAAGATACTACAATTCAAATTCGAGGGCTATCTTGTTAAATTCCGGCAGGTGGCTAACCATACGAATTATATGGTAAGTTTATATCTGGCTTACCACTAGCAGGATAATACTGATAGCTTATATGCTACAGCGTTATGATAATCAATGTGGAGAAACATTGTTGCAGCAAAGATCTGACTCTTCTAAAAGCATAATAACAGCAATTACAACACCAGTCTGGGGGGCCTACCGGCAAAGTAACGCTCTGGCCTCGCATTCGTAACGACGAGGGTTAGAATCCCTGTTCGGCCAACCAGATTTTGAGTTTTAATCGTTCCCCCAAATCACTCCAGACGAATCCCGCGATGGCTCCTTCAAAGGCGATAGCTGACTTCCTCCCGTTGCTTGCGCCCGGTCCTTTCCCGCCTCTAACGATCTCGGCGTGAATGAGGTATAAAGCCAGATGCAGTGGCTGACGTATTATTAACACCATCTAACACTGAAATTCGCTACGACACTCAGTGGTTAGCATCCACTAATAAGCAGGGGGGGGGGTCAGATTTCACTGAGTTACTAGCTAATAACGACTTGATTCACTTCAGTATTTATCTGTAAAAGCACAAAGCACTTTCTCATTGTATTTAAAAAGGAATCTTGAACTTTCTTGCAATACTGCACAAGTAAAGTGATTCCACACTGGTTGGAACCATTGTCTTCGACGAATTTTCAGTAATTTTAAATACGTGACTGCACTCAACACACAAATACCATGATACAAGCATCCAAACATCAAGACACATAAACAACACACAAACATCATCACACACAGACAAGCGTACAAAACATCTTGTGTTAGGCTATGGTAACGAGCGGTCTAAGGAGTTTTACTTACACATGTAACTATGTAGTTGAATTTTAACTTGAATGTAGTGTGTTACATCAGTGATGGTTATATCTAGTTGGTCCTGAATCATAGACTAGGAGGACTTTATGCAACTTCCTACAAGTCCTATGTTGAAATACTACATACAATGATATTGTACCTGTATTACAACACTTGGATTACGCACACTGATGCTTGTTATATAAATGTCGCACCGACATTGGCGCTTGTCAACATTTACAAAAATTTCTTCCCTCATTTTACAAAAAAGATACGATTTTTCAAACCTTTATCAAATTTACATAATTTAATCAATTTTACAAATAAAATATTTTTAAAAAAATCGGTCAGTGGATGTGACTGTATGATGTCGGAACTGCAGTTAGTGCACGCCAAGTGGCCCCAGAGCAGACCCCGCTCGTCTGTCACGTGACTTGAGGCAAGACAATATCATTTCGTGTGAAATACACCACACCTGACAATTTAAAACCGTATAAACCATGAATACAAATTTCTAAAAACTGTAATACAGTTAAAATGAAAATGTCAAGGTAAGAATCAAAACAGAACCAACAAAACGCAAGTAGAATTGAGGTAAATTCTCTTGAAAATTGAAAGGGGTGTCGATTTTACTGATTCAAGAACAAATACGACCTGAATACGACGGGACCCAGCGGTACAGAAGAGTAACTGCCTCCGATGGACCACAGTCCAGAAGCCTGAGTTCCTAATCTGAAACTTGCTGCAGCAATTAAGTACATAATGGAAGCTTCAGTTATGCACTGTACCTAAATAAAAAAAATTGGGGTAAGTACGTAGCAGTAATTTGTTTGTCATAAATCCTCATTAGTTCTGTAAACCACCTGTGAATCATTCGTTGTAGCAATTAAGAACTGATCAGTAATTTATGTTGTATACCTAAATAAAATGTTAAATAATAAACACTATTTGATATCTCACTGGCTATTTGGCTAAAGGAAAACGTATTTATGTGTCATTTGGTACTACTCCAACTTCTACTTACCCCCACGTTTTTTTATCACTTTATTCCCTCTCAGAGTTTTTCCTGTAATTTGTATGTTATGAAGTCAATCAGTTTTAGAAGAGTTGTTTCTTTCAATTTCTTATTCTATATCTTGAATGCAGCTCTCTGATTTTATTTCAATAACCTGTTCTTTAATTGCCTAAGTTTCTACTACGCGGCACTGTGAGAGTATTCTCTATATAATACCAAGAGCTCATCTTGCTGGGTATTCTTCAGTCTGTTTGCTAACCTTATTTTACATAAAAATTTTGTACAGTCTTCTTTCAAGCCATATAAATATTAATATTATTAAAGTGAAAGTTAATCTTCTCTTTGTTTGTTACGTTTTCATAACTTAATGGCTAAGCCGATGTAACAGCCCTCATACCTGAATTTTGAATAGTATTGTACTGTATGAAGTATTTGTAGTGAGCTAAAGTTTGCTTCAATATGATCTGGTATGTTTGTTTTGTAATTTCTTGTAAATCAGTGTATATAGACTTTGTTTTAGGTAAGAAAATTATTTAAAGTCCATTTAATATGTTTAAGAACCGAATGGTGCAAGAGAATTTCTTAAATGTTTTTAATTCCATGTATTAATGTAAGTTACGATGTCTACAGGACAATTTTCTACAGTTTGAGATGATTTCTGTAAATAATTTTGTATTTAAGTATCTCTAATTACAATTTCTGATCATTTTGTAATGTTTTTAATTAATTTTGTATTAATTCCGATTGTTTTTAATATGTTTGATTGTCTGAGTGATTGTTAATGATCGAGAAATATCGGGCGGATGCCTTTGAAGAATTCTCGTAATTTCGATAGAGACTATATAAACAGATCGGCTGGACAGAGCAGTTAGTTAGTTAGTTAGTTGACATCATTCAGTGTTACAGAGAGTTTCTTTGCGACTGTGCAGAAGTGCATCTCTGTATTGTATCTATACTTTTGAATATCGCTGACTTGTTTTGATCACAATAAAACACCTCTTCAAACATAACCTGTTTTGGTGGACTTTTTAATTAATCCATATAGTAATTAAACCACCGAAGAACCTTAATACCGATCTTGATGAAATTTGACAAGGAAATACTGGAATACAAGGAATCTTTAGGAAGGAATTGCAATACATTTTATCATGAAATTTTGAAAACTAACTGAACAGTGACAGACAAACAGAAAGGGTGTGTAAGTGCCTATAATGCTATTTCGGTTAGTCCGGCTTTGTTTATCAGTTTGTGAATCATCTGCTCATGTATTTCATGTACACATTGCACACTTATTATATGGTATAGAATTGTAATTTGGATTTTATCCGATTCTGGCAATAAAATTCAAAGTCCACACCTGCGAAGTAGTGGGTAACACCTAATATATTATATTTCCCTGTTTCCTCTATATTTACTTTGTCTTCTTCGGTATTTTGGCCTTTATTTAACCTCTTTGTATCTTCTACTTAATAAAATTGACACATTTCGTTTTTTGTATAATTATCCAAATTATAGAGTGCGTTATTCTTGAGCATTGTTTTCAGATATATTTATTGATACTTCTGTTGGTAAAATCCGTTCGTACGTTTTATGGAGCGCGTCTCACATACACGAATTAATTTTTCGTTTCCATACCACCCCACTACATTATTTTGCACTACTCCTTCACGACCATTTTCTCTTTACGAGAGCTTGCATCGTAAAGTACCATCGTTACATTTGGTGAAATTAATTCTTTTTTATGTCCGTCTTCATCTATTGTTGCAGGTACTTCAGTTCTAAAGACATTAATCCCACGTTTATTTCACACCATCATTTTATAAGTTTCTTATTTTCTGATGAATCATGATGGATATTCCCCTCTCAACTCGATCATTTACCTTACATCCCCATATAAATTGATGTACTGACCATACACCCTATTGTCTCTGTATTTGTCTTTGTTCTGTTAATACAGCCACATCAGTTCTTACTCTCCCAAGTTCATCAATTTATATATATATATATATATATTGAATTTTTACCCAAATCTTGAATAATCAATAATGGTATATTCCTAGTCATTTTCCGCTGCCGAAGCCTTTCTTCCGGAAATGTGTCATGTTTCTAAGGGTCCTAACAGACATTTAACCTACGTATTTATTGTTCCTGGTCAGGTTGAATCTCCTACCTGGGGTACTATGGTTGTGTCCAGAGTATCCTTCACCTCAGTGAATTTAGATTCCCGTGACTTCAGAAACCCACCTACCATGCTACCTCATGGCGCAAACTTCGTCTAGCATTTCCACTGAGACCAATCTGGAATGGGACGCCCTGCTGGTAACTATAATACTACCAGCACAACGCTCGACTTGACTGAAACATACAATCCTCTTATCAGATCATTCAAGGTGTCTTTGAAAATGCGGTGTCTCCTAGAGTACTATTTTGTGTCATTCTGTTTTAATAATGTGTTCTGGTTTTGAGGAAAATGGTGAAGCAAATTCCAATATTCCATTAAGGAAAACCATAACCAGAATAGCTGATACTCATAGATCAAAAATTGAGCCAGGGATCGCTTTACAATGACTCCCACTTCCCAGCACAGAGGCGCTTTAATAGCAATACAATTCGTTTCCCATAGATCCCAATATAAAAGAATAATGTTTGAGACTTTGAAAGGTTTCAGATTAAATAAAAATAATTGCATAGCAAAATATGTATACACCAGACGATGCATTGTCACAGAATAATACTTACAACAAATACATCAAATGCATTTACCGAAACTACTGCCAATTATTTTGTAGATACTAACCTTTGAAAGAACTTCTTCTATGGATTAGAAGGAGTTATCAATAAATATTATTTTAATTTTTTTTATTTTAATCTTATCTCCTGCCAGACATTTAGGATTTGTTTGGAGCATATTGAAGATATGTATCCCTGAATAACTGATCCCTTTTTGAGTATATGATAACGATTTGTAATAGTTGTGAAGATTATTTTTACTTCTAGTCCTATAATTGTGTACTTTACTATTTGGTTCAAATCGAGTGTCATTTATTGCTACAAAGGACAATGATTTGTACATGTACTCAGCCACAAATGTTAAAATTTCTAACTTATTGAACAGCTCTCTGCAGAATGTTCTACTACTAACTCCACACATAATTCTTACTTCTCGCTTATGGGCTCCAAATACTTTGTCTCTGTAAGTTGAATTGCCGCATATTATTACTGCATATGGCATTAAGAAGTGAAAATAAAGAAATAAACTAATTTTTTATATTTAGATCACCTATTCCTGAAATTGTACGAATTGCAAATGTGGCTGCACCCAATCACTTCAGTAAGTCCGAGACGTATACCCTACAATCATCATTATCAATACAAATATGAAAATTTCACACACACTTCTTACTGAATGAACTGACCTGCAAATTTATATATGTATTTCCAGTTAGCTGTGAACTAATCATTATTACTTTTTACATCTCGTCGACGTCAAGAACATCAGAACCTTGTGGCAAAGAACGGAAAGGAATTCGGCCATAGTCGTTTGAAGGAACCATCTCTGTATTTGCTGGAGGGATTTTGGAAAACCATGGAAAACTGAAATCTGCTTCGTCTGACGGGGATTCGAAACCGCTTCCTTCCGAATGCGAAGGTTACCGCTCGCCCGCCACACTCGGTTTATTTATACGGTCAGAGACGTAATTTGAAATATGTCAGTAGAGAAATGTGAAGTATTTTGAATTTCTTTGCTTGTGACATCAGCAAGAATGACAAATTTTTAGTTTCTGCTGTAACACAGGGTAGATGATATATATAACTGATGAGCCCCAACACAGAAAACTGTAAACCACATGAGTCAGCATTGAAATATTCCAGTGTCACTTTACGTTTTCTATTCAAAAGGTAACAACTAACACATTTAATAGAAATTCAATCTATACCATAATACTTTAATTTTTCGATGATCTCCATAGTCAAATGTCTTAGACAAGTAACGAAAAATTCCTGCATGCAGTAATTTATTATTGATTCATTTAAAATTATTGTCAGTGAACGCAAATATATATTGTCCTGTTGAATTGTTCTTATTGAAACTGAATTGCGATATAGTAATAACATTTTTATTTTCAAGGTGCTAGTAAACTCTTTTATACAATGCTTTATCAAAAAGTTCGAAATAGATCGGTAATTCGATGCAACTGACAGAGCGTGGTGGTGTAACGGTCAGCGTTCTGGCCTCGCATTCGGGAGGACGGCGGTTCGAATCCCCGTCCGGGCATCCAGATTTTGGTTTTCCATGGTTTCCCCAAATAACTTCAGGTGAATGCCTGGATGCTTCCTTCAAAAGGCCATGGCAGAATTCCTTCTCATTCCTTGCCCCCCATCCTTTCCCGTCTCTAAAGACCTCGCTGTTAAGAGACGTTAAGCAGTTAAAAAAAAAAAAGATACAACTGACTTGTCTCCTATTATACAGCACTCTTAAGTATATCCAGCAAGGTGCCCTGAGGTAGAAATGTATTAAACAGATAACTTAGTACAATACTTAATTCTCTGGAGCACAGTTTAATTAATCTGCTGAAAATCCCATGATAACCAGTCAACCATTTTCTCTTACGAAGTATTACAACGGTGTTGTCAAAAGCCCGCCCCCGCGATGGCTCGCTATCTCTGTCTCGTAATCTCACCAGTTACACAACGAGAGCTGAAGCTAAGGTGGAACGGAAACACAGTTCCAGTAAATCGCTTTTACGCGAACACCAATGAAATGTCGCCTGAAGTTTACGAGCATGTGTTGATAATAATCACGTCAACTACGCAGCAGAAAACTGCTTCTCATACGTTAATGTTCATCTAATATTTGGTAGCAGTATTCAACATATGAACAATTGTGTTACGCAATAATCTAGGAGAAGCTGTAACCAACATACTGTACATTACTGTTGTTCAGGCAAGAGGGAGCTACGTCACCGCGTTTATTAGTGGCCACAAAACATTTTTATCTCTTACTTTTTTTTACAACGATTAAAGTCATTCATACTTCTTATGAAAGTGTTTTAAAGAGAGTGTCAATGTGAAAGTAAAACTAGTAGCCCTATTAAATAAATGAGATTTCCGTGTAATTAAAAAATACCAGCAGTTTTCTGCTAAAAGAGGAATTAGTTGAGTCTACAGCTTTCCTAAGATATCACTTGGTGTCTATACTGATAACCTATTATTATTATTATTATTTAAATTAATAATATCGAATATTTGGAAATTATACGTTTAAGAATTTTTGTTTGATTTGGCTGTTTCATCCAGCAACACGCATACACTACTGAAAAGTTTCAGACGAGGTTTAAACAACTGAAGGCGGCAAGAAATTAAAATTTATTCTGAAAAAATTAATACTTTGGATGCAAGCAAACTATATGTAGAACTACAGTGAATATGTCTCTTACTTGTTAAACTATTTAAAATTAGCACCTTCAGGAAAATAAGTTTCTTTAGATGCTGCTTGCACTGCTGAATTATAGAAACTCGATTTCACACTTCGTTTGACTAGTTGTACATAATTCTTATATATTTTTGGATTTATCTTATTATGATTTTGATTTTGTACTGGATTATATAAATTACCTATTTCAGTATAATAAAGAAGATAAGTCGTTAGTCTACAAGAAAACGATGGCCGGTCACTCGTTGTTGGTAGCCGTGGGAAGATTTTCTTCAAAATTTACATCAAATTACTTGCAAATACAGTTACAGATTTTGTGATTAGATGTACGGTATACGAATACTTTTAAAGTTGTTTAGGAAGATATTTGTTTGTACTTTTTTTATAGTCACTGTCTGTGTGACCTGGTGCATGGTGAGTTAGTTGTGTTTGTTTGTGTCGGAATGAGTGTTTCTTCGACCCTCAAACACCCACCTAATACAGTGGATTACATTCCGAGCAGTTTTTCAGTTTTCTCACCATGATATTAAACTATAAGCCGTACAATTAAGAAAAACAGAGGATAGTATAACACAACTATAAGGCAATTAATGCAAACCGCTCTCATCACTATTTGTAGCAATTGGTGGTTCAGTGGTTAAGGTGACTGACTGAGGATCGAAAGGAGGTTACACAGCACTGGAGGTGATTCCTACACATCCGGAATCGAAAAGTTGGTACACCGTTCCCAGAAAAGTTTACAGTCACTTGGGGGCTATATGGAAAAGTGAACTTACATTGTATGTTGTCATAACCGTATCGCCTATGTGTAGGTGGTTTCATAACTTGGAAGTGTAACTTACTTTTTGATTTGCCCTCGTATATGCGTCTGTGTGTGTGTGTGTGTGTGTGTGGAGATGTTTCAGCCGACCACCCACAGCGGGGATAAGTCCTGTTCGAGGAATACGCCGGAAGTAGGGTGATAAGACGGGCTGAAGCCGACTCCAAGAGTTCTCAAAAACATCGTCGCAGGGCAAAGGTCGAATAGAATGTTGGGAGACAGTGTGGGTAGCATTGCGGAGAAATTAGTTTGAAAAAGAAACAAATCATTCTGAAAATTCAGAAGCTTAAAAGGTTTTTGAAATAGAAAAATTTTACGATTGATCGAATGAAATAATGTATCAGGGCCGGCGTTTCGTGTTAGGCCCGGGTGGGTAGTCAGGCACGAAAAGATGGGGGGGGGGGGGTAGTTCCCTGAAAAATCTTACTTAAAATAATAATAATGATAACTATGGAATCAAATTCTTAAGGGAAATTTATAGGAGAAAAACTAGAAAATGAATTTAAAAATTCATCATATAATTTATTCATTAATATATTTATTAATAATATTTTAGCTATGTACGAAACATTGTTATTTTTTAAAATTTACTATTAATCAGTATCAATTGCGCAATGCAAAAATTGTAATGCGCTTCTCGCATTCGAGAGGACGCGGGTTCGAATCCCCGTCCGGGTATCCAGATTTGGGTTTTCCATGGTTTCCCCAAATCACTCCAGGCGAATGCCGGGATGCTTCCTTCAAAAAAAAAAAAAGCCATGGCCGTATTCCTTCCCGTTTCTTGTCCCCAGTCCCATCCCGCCTCTAATGACCTTACCCGTCGACGAGTTGTAAGGCCCTACGTAAAAACAAAATGTAATGCGCTTTGCTTCTTTGGAAATGAAACGATTCAATAATTTTTCCAAATCAAGTTCTTCAGTAAGGTTGCTACATACATGTAAAATAGCAATGTTATTTAATAGATCTTGCAACATTGTCGATCTTATGTAACTCTTGAGTCGGCGTAAGACCGAAAAACTTCGTTCATTTGAACAGGACGACCCAAGAATTGTGATGAGTAGTCGAACGAAGCGTACAAACTCTGGTATGAGTCCTCTAGTCCATTTGTACCTCTGTAAAAAATCTACAACCACTCTTAAATTTTTTGCCTCCTCATCTTGCCTTTTCAAAAGTTGCAAAAACATGTCTCTATCACTGAGCAATCTTTCTTGGTCAAAATCATGATTGTAGAAATTTATAATTTTTGCTACATTTGTGGGCTGTCCCAAAGCGAATCGTTCTAAGCGATTTGAAGAAGTGGGTGGAAACGTTGTCGAATCGACTCTTTAACTGGTCATAAAAATAAGATTTGCGGAGAAAATCTTGAGGTGTTTCGAATCGGAGATTTTCACTCTTACCTTGATCGAAATTTTGCGTTGATGTGGGATTTGAGGTTCGCTGGTTTCAAAGTTAGTACCTGACTGCACACTTTCCCGCAAAATTTCTTCCGAATTTTGACTCTCGAGCACAGTACAAAACATCAGTGATTGCTTCTATCTTCGCATACGATTCAATAACAGATAGATTAGATTTCTGTAGATCTGCATTCAAAATTTCGACGCGATCAAAATTTCTATCATCATTGTTAAATATAAAACACACGCAAATGATTCCATGTCGGAGTAAAATCCAGAAGCCTTAGCAGCGACAGCGTTGTCTACTTCTCTGGTTACAGAATGTTCGTACAAAAATTGAAGAATAAATATGTTTATACATACAAAACCAAAAAAATTGATTTAAACTTATAATTTTTTATAAATACCTTGTCGGACAATAGGCTGCAAGAGAAGGCAAATCATCATTAGTTTCTTTTTGTATTCCAATTTGTAGTTGCTTAAACTGTCCAAGCCGTTTCGGCGAGTCTCGCACGACGTTTATCAAATCTTTTACTGTTTCCAATAAATTTTCTCGCTATTATAATTCTCTCAATTCCATCTTGTACTACAAGATTGAGGTTATGAGCATTACAGTGCACAAATAATGCTCGAGGCTCTTCTTTGCGTATTCGTGACTGTAATCCCGTTATTTTTCCAGAAACGTTAGAATCCCCATCGTAGCGCTGACCCCTGAGTTTTGAGAGTTCTCACTTGTGCTTGGCGAAAATGTTAGTGACCAAAACAAATAAGGCTTTTAAGTTGAGGCCATGGATTGTCTTTCGCCCAGTTTTTAAAAATAAATGGTACTGGAGAACTACTCGAAGTAGTTTCTAGGGGAAAAAATGAATTCATACGAGGGGCAGTCAAAAACTTCCCGGAATTTCATTGTAACTCTTTATTAACAAGAGATAAGTACACATTTAACTAATCTCATTTAAAGAAGGCTCTTTCCGAACACACACACTTGCTCCCCCACTCCTGCCATTGCTGGAAACAACGATGAAAATCCTGTTTTGGTATCTTCCAAAGTTCAGCTGTTCGCTTTGGTTTAGATGTCTTCTACGTTGGCAAAACGGTTACCTTTGAGGCCCATTTTCATCTTGGGAAAGAGCCAGAAATCCGATGGCGCTAAATCCGGTGAGTAGGGAGGCTGGTGGAGGACTGGAATGTTCTTTTCTGCAAGCCATGTCTGCACAACAATCGATGTGTGGGAGGGAGCATTGTCGTGATGCAGTAACCATCCTCCTTTCCATTGTCCCGGACGCCATCGGATTCTAGTGTTAGGTCAAGTGACAAATATATTAGCGGAAAATGGATAACTCGAAAAAAAAAAAAATCGTAAATCAGGAAAAACGAAAGTAGCACTGCTACGTTTGTTTATTAGTCCATGCGCATTATTACAATTTCAAGAATTAATTCAGGCAAAGATATTTTTACTAAATAATTGGTAAAAAAAAAACCACCCTTGTAAATTCATTTAAAAAATAAACCCAACAGTTTTTTATCCAACTTCTATATTTAAATGTGGAAACTGTACAGAAAAAAAAACATTCGTTCACAGCAATAAAATCCTCATGTTGGTGTCCTTTTAAATAAACTTTCGCAATTTGTCCTACAATTCATAATAGGTTTTATTGGCCAGTCAGGTTTAGTGACGTGTATCTCCCTCACTAAAAATTTAACGGAGAAATCTGTGCAGTTTTGATACCATTCCTCTGAGAGCAGCAGGATCACCTCATCTTCACACAACTCTCTTAAAACCAAAAACTGCAATGCTCAGTCACTCATTTTTCACAAACTACGCTCTATTATAGCCAAAATGTTTAAATCCGCCATACAAAATAATAGAGAGTGGCAAGAGAAAACATCCAGCAAATAAACCTGATGACACGTACTCGGACCGCGGACGTGATGTTTATATGTACAACTTGGTTGCCAATTAAGTTCACTACAAAGTTGGCAATCAAGTTGGTCGTCTGTGGGCCCCTTAGGTATATGTTTTATTATATGATAGTAGCGTGTCTCAAAATGAAACCAAAACTAAGTCCTATTTAGATATTTGTGTACAAAAACTGAATCTGTGGCAAAATGTACATTAGGTAAAAAATAATGTTCTCTGAAAGAACGTACCACCATTGCTTTAAAAAGCAATTTGAAATCCATCCATCCAGAAGAATTTAAAACGTCTGAAAAATTAAATGTAGATCTTAAGTTACATGAAAAAAAATTACCAATATCACTCTAGTCAAGTAGTAAAAGCAAAAAGGACTGCCATTAAAAGTAGATCCTCTTAAGTGATGGCAAATGAACGATCACAAATATTCTATGTTGTTTCCATTAGTCCCCAGGTTTTTGTCAGCCCCGCCTAGCAGTGTCTAGCGAAAAATTGTTCAGCGAAAGGTTTAATTTGTGTATATGGGGAGGGGGGGGGGAAGGAAAAAATTAAAAATGAGAAAAGGCTGCTAAGCGTTTGTTTTTAAAAAATAACTTGCCACTTTAAGCTTTCGAATATTAATTATAGTAATTAGAAAACTACTACTTCAAAGTCAGTTACTGTTTGATTTGATTATTAAAATAAACATTATTCCACTTGTCATTTTTATTAAATAGAAGTAACTAGACACTAAATCATATTTTCATAAAACTTAGGCTTCTGTTTCCGCTTCCATAATGTCTCTTCCGTTACATCTCTAGTACATACACGTGAATATTCATTACATGCGCACGTATTTATGTATAGAGTGAAGAACAAGAATTTTACTTTTACTTACTTTCACGATTTTGACTGTCAGCTGACTGAACAAGGCCATCTTTTAAGGTTCCAGTGGATCATTCGTCTAAGGGCGATGCAAATTTATCCTCCACTTTCTGCTGTCTTCTAGCATTATCTAGACTCAATTCGTTTCTCCTGTTCAGCTTCACTACGAATTTATCTATTTGATTTTTTTATTGATTTTTTTTTAATTAGAATTAGGCGAAACGCTTTCGAAATACACTAATGCAGCTTTCACACACGACTGCTTTGGACGTACACTATTTTCTTGCGTTCACTCACAAGATTGTTTGCTCAGTAGGCGACATCTGGGGTGGCTGGTCTCTATTGAAACATCAAAGGGATTTAGCGCGTCGCTAATGGTGCTGTGGGCACACAGGCTATTATATACGCATTTTGAAGAATGAAACTAACATGCATTAGCTGCTCTGCTCTCTATTTCTTTCTTTCTCTCAATTCTTTCGCCTATGAACTCTCAAATTCCGGGTGGGTGAAATACCCACCCGGAATTTCCCGGGTGGGTACTGCTACCCACCATACCCACATTATCCGCCGGCCCTGTAATGTATGCTTGGTCGTGGAAACAGAGCAATCGATTTTATATGAGATACGATTTGATGTACAATCACGGAAATAATATGATTAAATCTCATTCATCATGTAAAGCGAAGTAATAATGCGTGACTAATTTATTTTATTTAGCTAGCAGAATATTATAAGAATTTAACTTTTTGTATATTATAAATGATGATCTTAATTAGCATTTTAAATGAGTTTGATTATTTAATATAATTTCTTGTTACTTTTGGTTTATGAAAATTAACGCTAAGACTTGCGCGTAAATAAATAACCAGTGTTGGCAACAAAAAGCTCTCAAATATGGTTTTCAATGATAATTAAAGTTGATATGACAGATATTACTGATTTTAGTAGAAGCTGTAAAATCATTGCCACGTGGATGTAATAAATTTCATATTCACATGTAAAAGATCTTCCATTCCAAAATACCGCTCCTGTAAATGGTAGAATTAATATTCGTAGAAAGCGATTACATGATTATTAAAATATTTAATGTAATAATAAAACATTGTTTTATAAAACAAAGCGTTTATTACAGTGTATAGACATTTCAGATTTCATGTAACTCCTACTTCTGTAAAGATTTCAGAATTTGTGACATTCATAACGGATAGTAAAATAGGAACTGAAGATCGAATAAAAAATAGATTAAAAAAGCTGCAATAATTACAGAATACAGGTATTTGGACTACGATCGTATATGACATTTCCTTTAAAAAAATATAAGTATTCTTGCTAATTAAAAACAAGGAAATACACACTCCTGAATTTTGACCAGGTCACAGAGCGGTAACCCTCAGGCCTGGTCTTCGAGAGGACGAAGGCTCGAATCCCAGTTCGGCCGTCCAGAATTTGGTTTTCCAAGGTTTCTCTAAATCTCCTCAAGGGATTGTCGGGATGGTTCCTTCAAAACGCCATGATCGGATTTCTTGTCATTCCGTGCCCTGACCCTCTACCAGCTTTAATGATATCGATTTGAACAATTCTTATATACTGTATAAAACCAATAAATCAACCAGATCCCATCGATTTACGTGCAAAATAATTTTTATCCCAGATAAAGTTGCCAAGTTACAGATTTATCATAAAATAATAGCAGTCATTAAATGAAGTTAAAATCTGTATCTAAGGCTATGACCACTAGTTCAATTATTTTACCTGACACAATTTTGATTTGTGCTCTTCTTAAACTAACCAAAACACGTCACTTGGATTTACATGTGGGACATAGTAATTTTCGCAATTGTTCAGGGATTCGCACAAAAATATGAACTGGAATACAAAGTGACCTCAAAACCCACTCAATTTTTTATGATCTATACCCGAAGCAACTAGTGTTATTTCCTTGCAGAAATCGTGAGTAAACCTATGGATGTTATCACTGAGTTATGTGTACCAAAAATTTCGAATAAAGAGACTGTAACTAATTTCGAGGACGCATGACCGATCATTACCAGTTTATAGAATCTCGCATTGAACTGTACGACCTACACCAACAAGTCTTGAAACGTGTGTAGAAAAAATAATGTATAACAAACAATGGTAAATTGTAAACCAATAAAAAAAATTGTAAAATTAGTGTTAAAGAACAGTCGGCGGACGCGCCGCCTTGTAAGGTAACCCTCGAAACTCGTTATCATATGGGGTTACGTTCAGTAGTACCCCAGGAGTTAGTGTTGCCCAAATGCAAGAACAAGACGAGACTTGGCCAGTCTTGGTCTTGGTCTTGCATCAATACACCTGGTCTTGGTCTTGGTCTTGCAAAAATGCAAGACCAAGACCAAGACTGCAAGACCAACACCGATTTTGGGCAACACTAGTGTTGCCCAAATGCAAGAACAAGACGAGACTTGGCCAGTCTTGGTCTTGGTCTTGCATCAATACACCTGGTCTTGGTCTTGGTTTTGCAAAAATGCAAGACCAAGACCAAGACTGCAAGACCAAGACCGATTTTGGGCAACACTACCAGGAGTATACAGGCCTCTCTCGTCGTTAGAGAGTCATTAATTCAGTCAGTTCTTGTTCGATTTCAGTTCCTGTGTAGTTGAAAATCGGGGAGTCATATCGAGCAGTTTTTTTTTTTTTTTTTTTTTTTTTTTGCTTGGGCTTTGCGCCTCGTTGACAGCTGTGTCATTAGAGGCGGGATGGGATTTGGGCAAGGAACGAGAAAGGATTCGGCCAAGGAAGCATCCTGGCATTCACCTGGGGTGATTTGGGGAAACCATGGAAAACCCAAATCTGAATGCACGGACGGGGATTTGAACTCGCGTCCTCCCGAATGCGAGGCCAGAACGTTAACCGTTCACCCACCACGCTGCGTGATCCCAAAACGACCTGGGGGGGGGGGGGGGGCAAGTTCGAGATGGTACCACACCTCTCCGCCGTCACTAGTTCAAGCATACCATCCAGATCTCAGGGGCCGTAGTCTGTTGTAAGGAACTATCAAGTAACCTTTTTGTTGATGTACGACCACTCTCTTTGAGAGTGCATTGTAAATATACTTCCTTAAGCCAAACGTTATATCGTTATTAGTTCCAGCGTAAGCAACCATAGAAGCGGTAACCTTGCAGTTAGTGTTGCAACGAAAGTTTCATCACGGAAGCAGAAACGGTAACAGATGTCAGAAGTAAATTTTAGCGGAAACGGAAACAGAAGCGGATACGGAAGCGGACATGTAAATACTGCAAAGAAAATGTGCGCAACTTTTATCAATTATTATTTGTAATGACGATGAAATAGGCTGTTCTCAATTTGAGTTCGGCCCATTCTATGGATTTGCCATCATCATGTTGTGTGGAGTTTTTTTATCTCTGGATTCTCTGTACCTGCTGATCATCATATTTAGTAATTTAAATTGAATCTGCCAAGCAGTGATGCTGTTGAAAAATGAGGTATATATCGCGGGACTAAATAC
The DNA here is from genome assembly GCA_031002005.1 of Vandiemenella viatica. Lineage (NCBI taxonomy): Eukaryota > Metazoa > Arthropoda > Insecta > Orthoptera > Morabidae > Vandiemenella > Vandiemenella viatica. Next base: position 237,340,176 of record CM061921.1, on the reverse strand, counting down.
GTCGCACTAGTTTATTTGTTGTCTTTGGTTAGTCCTCAAAATCTTGCACTTGCGTTTAATTCATCTCGTAATCTCAAATTTTGGAATTGTTCTGAAGTATTAGCGCTTTCCTCTTCTTGTTGTAATGTGTTCATAAGAAATTTAATGAATAGTATGATTGTTGACATACTCATTTGGGAACTACTTAACTTACTAATAATTTCTACAAGTGGTTTTATTAATTGCACAATTTCTTCATGGGGAAGATCATCGCGATTGAATTTGCGCTTACGTACAAGGCAAGCGAATTTCAGAAACCTTTCCACAAGTAGAATGTGCAGCTCTATATGAAAATAAAACAAATTTAAATAATAATTACTGATAATGTAGCTTTCCGTTAGTGAATTAATTTTTCGAATCAGTCAAATAGTTCTAGAGATTCGGACTACAAACAAATATAATTTGTTTATAATATTGATTATTAGTCTACTTGGATTAACTTTAACATTTTCCGCATGTAGGACAATCCTGAATGACAGATATAGCAGATTGATTAAGGCGTTGCTTTTAAATTTTTGTTAGCGCTGCTTATGCGAACAACGGATAGTTGAAATAGGCGACTTTTTTTTTTTCAGTTTGGCAGTAAGTTGTAGGAGCCACTCTTGAGATTCAACACCTGCTCGAAAGCAAAGTTGGATCTGTTGTATTGCACAACTGACACCCACTAAGCCTAACAACTGCATTACTCTATCAATGTTAGATCCATGATCGCGAACCATGCAGTCCACTGTTTAGCCATGTACGCCACATTCTTCAAGAATAGTTTGAAATTTCTCCTGCCATATTAGAACTATATTAGACACCTACATTTTATTTAACCCAGGTAACTGTTGGTTCTTTTGACATCTCAAGTCATAAATAAATATCCACTGACTTTTTTTCCAATTCCGATTGAAGTTTATCAGCTTTATCTAACTTCTCAAACTCTTGGCATGTATAGATTTAAGGTGAATAATTAAAGCTTTGAAGTGTGGCCTTTTCGTGACTATACCTTTTCACAGAGTTTGTGTATGGCATTTGAATCTCATATCTCAACGAATTAGATCAATATAGGACTGTTTTTGTTTTTGTTTGGTTAGTTGTTTTTCTTTTGCGCTTAAAATAATACAAAACTGGTAAAAAAAAACATCAACAAAAGAAAGATTTAGGCACTTACACTCACGTCACAGTGCATACATACCGAGTGTGGTGGGTGAACGGTTAACGTTCTGGCCTCGCATTCTGGAGAGCGCTGGCTCGAATCCCCGTCCGGGCATCCAGATTTGGGCTTTTCATGGTTTCACCAAATCACTCCAGGCGAATGCCGGGATGCTTCCTTCAAAAAGGCCATGGCCGAATTCCTTCCCATTCCTTGTCACCAGTCCCATCCCGCCTCTAATGACCTTAGCCGTCGGCGAGGCGTAAAGCAATAAGTAAAAAACAAAAAAAACAGTGCATACGTGTTCCGTAAGTAGAAATGGATAAGGAAAAAACTTGCGGAACTTCCTCAGTAACGGAAGCAGAAACAGAGGTCTGTTGCATAACTACTCGAGTAGCCATCATAGACAGATAATTTGATCTATCTACTTATTATTCCATCCTCTCTGTAATGAATGTGTCTGGAACCATGTAGCTTTTGTTTTCGGAATGCTAACGAGGTGTGTCTTGCGGGCCCAGATCGCTATTTCTACATTACCTCGAGCAGTTGTTTGTCATAACAAATCCGTTCGTTATAGTCTGTCGATGTTGCCTGTGGATCCTCCTTTGGAATATGAACTCAAAAATACCATTACTTTAATGAGCATATAATTTTCAGCGAGTTTTCCACATGAGTGAAAATGTTAATATAAATACCGTTCATATATGTGGAACTAATCTTCCGAGGTTAACGTTGGAGCATTTGCGTAATTCTCCAAAGTTAACGAAGTTATGTGCTGTGTCCAGCACAAATGTATATGACCTGTGTATTTTTTTTATTTCTGTGTTTTAAAATGCATTCTACGGCTGGTAGACTTCAAAGTCATTAGAGGCGGGAAAGGACTGGTGAAAATGAAAGGAAAAATGTTCTGCTAGGACCATTTGAAGGAAACGTCCCGGCATACATCTGGAGTGATTTCAGCGAAAGATGTAAAACAAAAAAACAGGATGGCCTAGTAAAAATGCTAACCGACATCCTCCCGAATGCACGGTCGGAGCGTTGCCGCTCACCTACCACGCTCGGTTTCAAATGTTGATTATCTCTTTTTTTATGTAATACGTTGTTGACGCTTTCGTTACACAGTATTGTATGATCCCATGTGGAAGGAACTTGTTTAACCTGCTAAGTTCTCGTCATTAACTCTACCGATAGGTAGCTGATAAGATTTATCGGTCTAATGTCGAGTGAAAAGGAGGTTAGCTATTTTCAGTTTGGAACATTATGTGGGCTCCAAAATCGATTTGACTTATTAGTGGAGAGGTGCCACAGCTCTATCGGATACATTGGTTGACTAATATACAAACTAATTGACCCTATACTCCCTTCTGTTATTGGACTGCACAACGTTGGCTAAACGAGCGACGCTCTAGAAGTTGATTACTGGTGGCGACAAAATAACGTTTCCTTGTGGTCCAACACGTATTATTTCAAAGCAACTATAACCGCTAACAAATCACCAGTCGAAGTTAAAAATCAGTTCAGCTTGATATCATCTGTGTACAAATAACATAATGTACCGAGCGTGGTGGTTGAACGATTAACGTTCTGGCCTCGCATTCGGGAGGACGCGGGTTCGAATACCCATTCGGGCATCCAGATTTGGGTTTTACATGGTTTCCCCAAATCACTCCAGGCGAATGTAGTGATTCCTCCTTCAAAAAGGCCATGGCCGAATGCCTACCCGTTCCTTGCCCCAATCCTATCCTGCCTCTAAAGACCTTGCTGTCGACGAGGCGCAAAGCCCAAGCAAAAAAAAAAAAAACAAACAAAAAAAAAACTATAATGTACTGTCTCATTATTAAAGCTACGTGCGAGTTCAGTTAAAGGTAATATTCATTTAAAATTGTCTGATTCCTTTCAGGGATGAACACCTACAGGTAAAACCGACAGGAACTGACATTTGGGGGCATCCACAAATTACGTGAGGTGTTTTTTCCGGATTTCTGGACCCCCCCCTCCCCCCTGGTGAGATTTCGTGAGATCTGGCCGGACCCCCCCCCCCCCCCATCTGGTGAGATCTGGTGCGTGAGAACCCCCTATACAAATCGCCCTGGAAACTTTTGTAGACCTTTTTTTTTAGGTCACACCCTAAATTTTTGACGAAATACCCTCCTAAAATCGACTTTGGCGCAAATTGTAGACCTTTTTTTTTGCTCTACTGTCCCCAAATTTTTCGCAAAATCTCACGTGAGATTTCCGTAGACCCCCCCTCCCCCCCTGGTGAGATCTGGTGAGATTTCGCCGGACCCCCCCCTCCCCCATTTCACCTCACGTAATTTATGGATGTCCCCTTTCACAGCAAATGGATTTATGCATTGTCGACGTCGGGGATTGGGAATAAGGAAAGAGCAGGAATTCGGTCATGGCATTTTTGAAGAAATCGTCCTGGCTTTCACCTGATGATTCAGATAATCATGCAAAACCGAAATCTATATTTTTGGATGGGGATTCGAGCCCATAGCAAGCCGAATGCCAGGTCAAAGCGTTACCTCTTACAGTACAGTACAGTGAAAAGGATCGGCTACTTTAAGTTTGTTATTCTGGGAGGCTGAATTAATCCCTTGAGACACCCTGTCTTAGAAACTTTTAGCAATTTTATTAACAGTTAACTGTCTCTTGGCTGAAGATAGGATCCATACAGACGGAACTTCTGGCGAAAATCTGTGTCAAGTCCTCGATATATTACTCCGTAGACGCAGAAGTACCAGGAAGAGTAACGTCAATTTCACTGGTTGTTTCGACTATTTTGGGAGCCAAGGACATCAGTCAAACACCTCATTTATTTAGTGAAGAAACTATATGGTATAATAATAATTCCGTGTAGTCGTAATGACCTGGAGATAGTTTTTTTTTTTTTTAACTGCTTAACGTCTTGTAACAGCGAGGTTTTTAGAGACGGGAAAGGATGGGGGGCAAGGAATGGGACGGAATTCGGCAATGGCCTTTTGAAAGAAGCATCCCGGCATTTGCCTGGAGTGATTTGGGAAACAATGGAAAACCCAAATCTGGATGCCCGGACGAGGTTTCGAACCGCCGTCTTCTCGAATGCGAGGCGAGAACGCTAACCGTTACACCACCACTCTCGGTCTGGAGATAGGGTTTTTATTGGCCGCGCATTTCGCCCCTATCGTAGCCGCCTTAACCAAACCCGGCAATCCAGCCGGATACAGGGGACCTACAGTTTAACGTGAAATTCGAACCACGGATGCGCTCTGGTGTACTTCACTTTACACAGCAAGCTGTGCTAGAGGTGAAGGTCGGGTTAAGCGCTTTTGAAAATTCCCGCCGAGACGGGGATTCGAATCGGTGACCTTTCGATCTCCAGTCTGACGCTTAACCACTGAACCACCAGACCGCTCATCTATATGGTAAGAGAAGAAAATAATACAACATGTGTACTTTTGGAGGTGGCTGCTTTCCATGGATATTCTAATGCGTGACTACATCGGTACTAGTTGATTCTCGTTGTATTTCACCACTGCAGAAGTGTTACAACTGTTAAACACTTGCGGGAAATTTGTACTCGTATCAGTTGTTTCATCTCTCAATACGACAGGGCGTGGTTTGCTGCTGTATACCAGCCAGACAGTGAGTAAGTCCTCATGGTCTTATCTGCGGGACGCCGCATCGCATGCTTCTCGCCGAGGGTCCAAGGAGTTCTATAATGGTACAGTACATGATTTCTTCGCAATCAGCTTACTCCACTTCCGCCGTCGAGACACCGTTCATCACTTCCAGCGTACTGCGGTTTCGTGAATAACCCATGAGTTTATCCGCATTGTAGACATTTGCAGGCTCTGTGATGACCCAGTAACTTAGATTCTTGTGTATGAGTTTTAGCCACAGACCAAATATTAATTTGCCATCTGGAGTAGATGAAGCAATCTTGTCCAGTCCAGTCTAGTCTAGTCTAGTCTAGTCTAGTAATATAGTTTGTTTGTTTGGTGGTTTGTTCGTCTTCTATGAGTTCCTATACCATTCATCCAATTACGATGAAACTTTGGTGAGTTACTATGTGCGCGCCTGCGAAGGTTTCTGACGAAAAAAAAAAACCCAAAACACCCACCCCCTCTCCTCCTATACACCCCTCAATTTTGTCAAAATATTCGACACACGTATCCGCAGTTTTTGTCCGATAGCGATGGAACTTTGCACACAAAAACTTTAAAACAAACAGAAAAATACTGTCTACATATGTTTCCAAAAACCGCCCCTTTCCACGTTTACCTCCATTCCCTAAATGTTTGAGAACGTTCTTCACACAAACACATAGTTTTTATCCTATTTTGATGGCACTCTGCATATGTGTACATTAAACAAATAAAAAAATACTGTCTGCATTTGGTTTACAAATTATAATTCCTCACCTATACCCACCTTTAGTTTACGCCATCGTTTTTCCTACAAACCCAAAGCTTTTATCCAATTTTGACAGCACATAGCACACATACGTTTTAAATTCGATGGGTGTGGTGGCTCAGTGGCTACGGCGCTACGGCGCTAACTTGCGAAAGTCACTGTCTATGGTCTCAGGTTCAAATCCCAGTGGGAACAGGAGTTTTTATGAGATGGATTTTAAAGTATGATCAACGATGGACGTCCCGTGGTTGAGATTGCATATCATATAAAATAGAAAAAGAGCGGTCTGGAAGCTCACTGGTTAACAGTTCCCAGGTTTAAATCACGGTGGAAGCTGAAACTTTTAAGCGTGGTATTTGATCACATGAGGTACGCCAGTTCCGTGGTTTGGATTCCAGGTTGTATTGTAGGTCCCACAGGTAAACATCTTTCCATCCTCCATGTGACACAATAGCTCAGTACTCCTTCGGGATAATTCAACCAATCTCCGGGATGTGGACTAAGTTATTTTTATTTTTTTTTACCTTAATTTTTGGCAACGTTGTTCATACAAATTCACAGTTTTTAAACCAATTTTGATAGCACTTATTGCATGTATGCTTAAAAATAAATTGGTCTATAGTTGAATAGTTAATGCAATTACTTACGATAGTTTCTGTCTTAGGCCGTGGTTTCAAAGCAAGGGGGCAGCAGGAATTTGTTGGAGTTGCATTTGATCATCCGAGCGACCACCCGGACGTTCCGTGGTTCAGATTCTAGATTAAACTGTAGGTGGCAGAGGAAAGGAACTGGAGGTCCTGCCTCTGACACAATGGGTTAGTGCACTTCCTTCGGGAGGCTTCAATCAACCATCAGGTTGTGGACTAAGTTAGTTTCTTACTTTAAAGCAAAGAGAAAAATACTGCTACTTTTGGTTTACAAAAAAAAATATCCCTCTCCTCCTTTACGCCAGCCTTAATTTTTGCCAACGCTGTTCATTCTAACCCATAGTTTTCAATCCGGGTTTGATAGTATTTAGCACACCTATACTTAAGAGACATAGTAGTCTGGTAGCTTAGATCAAAAGGGACATACAAGCAACCGATCGTACAAAACTCTTAAAATTTCCTACTTCCACCGTAATTTGAACATGGGACCAGACCAAAAAAATGTTTAAAATAAAGAGCTTTAACCACTGAGCTACTACACCGCTCTGTTTGTAAACATAGGTGTGCTAAATACTATCAAAACCGAATAAAAACCATGGGTCTGCTTCTGCAGAGAATGAAAGACCAAAAATATTGTATATCCCAAAGCACTAGAATAAACTTTTTAAATATTAATTTAATTCATAAAAATCATTGTATTTCCTTTATTTTGAACACGAAAATATGTATGTTTTGTTTATGCGTGCCCAATTAAGAAAGAAAAAGAGGCATTGCAAGGCATGTCGGGAAAAGCTAGTCTATAATGAATAAAGTTATTCTCATGCCAACTGGAAAGGTGATATTCGAGGGATGCCCTATCAATATTAAATTTATATTATATTATTTGTGGCGTCCAACCTCCTCCACTCATAATTCAAACCCAATAAACGAAATTACAACACGTAAAAGAAATTGAGAATACGCCTTGTGAACGTGCCTCATATTTCAAGTGTTCGCCTTGTGAAAGTGCCTCATATTTCGAGGGTTATAAATTCATTGGAGGTGACATTTTAATACAGAGTATGGCTGAAACGTAAAGAATACATCCCAAGGAAGCAGCTCATTCAAGTTTGAACAAGTTACTTTTTGAGTGGAGGGAGCGATCATACTACCCCCTGCCTCCGTGTCACATGGCAGCCGCCAAGGAGCCGCCAAGGAGCCCCATCACAGGAGTTGCAATGTTTTTTCTATAGTGATTAATTATTTAAACTAGATTAACGCTCCTCCACTTCTTAATGATTTAGGTGACAAGAAACGGGATGTGGTAAGTGTCCAAACAGACATCTTGCGCTGGGCTTGGCATATGAATCAGTTTCTCAACGCAAATTTCATCTTGATTTCACAGAGAGTGTCGGTATTATACAAGATAAAGAGTCAATTTTATTTTTGGTAATCCTGATTTTATTCACAATGTAATTTAATTCGGAAAAGGTTGATATTTATAAACGATCTAGGACACAATGTAAAATAAAAAAAAGCAACAAATATTGTTAGCTAAAGATGCAGTCGTCTATAGGTAAGTAAAGTCTTCTGATGATTATTTGCAGGTTCGACGTGATCTCAACGTTGTTCAATCTCTTTTTTTTTCTTCTTTTTTTTTTCTTCACCTCCTTTTCCCTTCATTATAATTCGGCTGCCTTTGATTAGTTTTGCTCATCAATGGCATGGTAAAATGTGGAGCTTCAGTTTTTACGGCTTCATGACATTTCTGAAGGCATGCATTTTATATCTGCTAGCAAGTTTTACTATGTACTAATGAAGAAAGTGAATTGTTGCTATTTTGTCTGCAAAATGTGTAAATATGTTCCGTGTGAGATAAATAATTTTTTTTTTTTTTGTAAACTGTGTAGCTATTGAGGCGGAGATTGGGGAGCATCCCGACATTCCCCTTTACCACCTTTCAGGACGGCATGGGCCCGTACCCGGCCCCGTTGAACCTCCACGGTCTCTCAGCGCACTAAGCAGCACTGTTGGGTCTAACGATATTTCAGTATAATGGAATAAATGGCAGCTTAAATTGAATTGCAGTTAGTGAAATGTATTGAGACTAAGAAATGAAACGACTTCTCTTGCCCAACAGTAAAACGTAAGCCGTTCAGTTCTTGGATCCTAGACTGCAATTTATAGGTAGAATTTTTAAGAATTTCAACTTATTTGTACAGGAAAAAGCGTATAAAGCTCCTGTGCGTCCTCATATGAAGTATTGTGCTACATGGGATCCGTCTGGAAACTGCAGAAAAGAACCACGTGATTTGTGACAATTTACCACAGTCCTTACGAAACGTGTCGCAGAATTGACACGGAAATTGAATTGAGATAAGTGGTAGACAGGAATAATTTCGCGCCGGCCTCGGGTAGCGTAGGGGCTAGAGTGTTAGATCCGCGTGCCGAAGGCCGCCGGTTCGAATCCGGCCGCGGGCATGGATGTTTAAGTATTGTGGTGTCTGTGTGAATGTCCTGTCCGTCCTGTGGCGTCCATACATTGGAAAAAATACAATATATATGACGACTTATACACTGAAAGCTACAAAAATTACATTTAGCTGGCTGTATGGCCTTCGTTGCAAAATGGCATTAAAAAAAAAGTAATTTCCGCATTAACAGGTAAACAACTTATGTTATTGAGGAATGCAGCGAAATACTTCTCCTACCAACGTACTCGTGTCACAGTGAGAAAATAGCTGAGAACAGGGAAATAAGATGCCAAACTGATGATTGTATGAATTCTTTCTTTCCTCGTGCTATTTGAATCACTCCAGGCAAATGCCGGGGATGCTTCCTTCAAAAAGCCATGGCCGAATTCCTTCCCATTCCTTGCCCCCCCATCCTTTCCCGTCTCTAAAGACCTCGCTTTTGAGAGACGTAAAGCAGTTTAAAAAATCGAGCTATTTAGGTTGGAATGCATAGAATGGAGATTAGCACTTCCTTCCACCAACAATTCGTTGTTAATTATAGAGTATGGATGTAGACCTTGCAGCTAATTATAGATTGACGATATATGAGATACTGGAGGAGCTGCATAGACTATAGGTTTCGAAGATTCCAGAAGCATTAATCAGTATGGTAGTGCGGGTGGGAGTGACGAAAACATAAACTTCAATAAATAAGGTAACGGCTGCGAAATAAAGAATATGAGAACATTTTTAAAATATACTGGACACAGGTTATGGGCATTAAATACGGGGGTTGGAATTTTTTCCAAAGGAGGACACCTAAATTTGTCTGTAGAAAATACCAAAAACGGGAAATTATAACTAAAATGATAAAAAAAAAGGTGGGGTCGGGAAGCACTGAAGCAAAGAAGACGTGTTAAGAGACTAGCGGACATGTGCATGACTTAAATAGGTGATGAGACCTGGATAAATATTAGGGGAATACGAGAAACAGCATGTGGAATGGAAGAGATAACCATGATAATAAATTTATAGTATCTGATTTCAGGCATAAACTTTTCATCTATAGGAAGAGTAGTCAAGGACTAGAACCAATGTTCTGAGGATGTGAATAATAATATACCTCAGATTGTAATGGTAAAATATACATGAATCGTAAATATGTATGTACGGAAATTTTTACAGTGCATGGGCCTCCACTGCAATTAATTAATAATAGTAATATGTGCTGCTAGTGATTTTGGAGCAACGCAGGTATACTGCAGAGATATGGCGAAAAAATGGCTGTTTCTGGTTGTAAAACATACCTTTCTATGCCGAGATGTTATCTCCGCTCCGTTATCAGAGTAATGATACACATTGCCTGATCATCACAATCACATCTCAACAGAATTAACTTGTGAACTATTCAATGCATCACACATAGAGGCGTGGATCCGTTATTGAGGTATCCAGAGAGAAAAAATTTCCCCACGCAGTCACACGTTAAAAAACAATCAACGACTGCTTCCGGTAACGGCGGGAACGACGCGAGCGCAATGTTATGAGGTCTCGCCGCTCGTGGTGTGTTACAAACAGTTGTCTCTAATTGAACAGATACACATTTCATTCGCGTGAATGACAGAAATTTTTCGTATTAATTCGAATGTTGTCTAAACTCAGATAGTTTATTAATTAGAAACCGGATGTAGGTAAACTATCTGAAACCACGACGAAACATTTCGTACAGAATATAGGATACACAATGTTTAGAAAAACGGCAACACGGATGCTTTCACGTTAGTTGTTGACTAACCACAGAAGGGAATTGATTTCCCACTGCACCACCATAACAAGAAATTCCTAAATGGGCTCTAACAGTGTATGCATCTAATAACTAGCTGAAACCCGCGACTTCGTACGCGTGGATTAACAATTTCTTTGCCAGAATTGAATAAAGATAGCTGTTTGTAACGATGGATTGGTCTCAAACAACACCGAGTAGGCATGACAAGACAGCCAACACTATATCATTCTACCATCGAACCCCTCTCTTGAAAGGAATCAATTTCCAACATATTTAAAAACACAAAAACAAACGAAGGTGAGGGGATTTGTGTGTGTGTGTGGGGGGGGGGGGGGGGAGGTGTTAACTAATGGCAGCTTTATTTCAGCTTGGTCTTTTCTCCTTTCTTCAGAATGAGCATCCGATTCATGGGTTCTAATAACTTTAGCTGATAGTGCTCTGCTAGAGCTAAAACTTAGGCAAGTTTACGCCCGTAAGGCATGTCAAAAAAAGAAGGCAAAATAATCTCGTGCTAGAAACATTTAAGCAGACACAAAGTAATAGGACAGAGAAAATCTACATCTATACTAAATAATACGTTTTTTCTCTTAAACGAAATTTATTAACAAATTATAGTACTAAAATAATGCGCGAGAAGCATAGCTTGAGCAAGCGACGTAACATTACAAACTAACACACACATCCGTCACTCTGTCACCATTCGATAAGTTCCCAAAATTTCGTGACTACAACTGTTAATCATACCGAAAAAAAAAATTAATGTTCCCTCCCTACAGATTTTCTTGTTAAATTCCGTCAATATCGGTAGTCGTCAAAACGTAACAAAAAGACAGAGACCTGCTTCGCATTTATAGTATTATTACCGCAGATCACACACACATTGAATGCGAATCACCACTGAGGGATCAATATAACGTAAAAAAGTGTACACCTACAGCATTGCAAGACTACCTACGATTTACCTCGCATTTCACCACTAAATTTATTATATCTACAGTTTTTCAATCCGAATAACCGACAGTCCAGACGTGACTCTTACGATAAATTAAAAAAAATAATCTTTGCCTCCACGGAGATTTGAACCGATGACCACCATCCAAAACATCAGTAAGCAAGCGATTTAACTACTAAGCTAACTAACCGCTATATGGGAAGGCAGTATCGAAACCTACACATCCAACGCGTCTGTCTATCGCCGTTAAGTAATTTTTTGAAATTATAAGACAACATGTATTATTAAAACAGATAACTTTTCAACCAAATGAAGACAGTATTTTCCTCCTTATTTCAAAGAATAAGTGTGAAAAGTTTCATCGAGATCGGATGAAATATGAGGTTTTGTATGAAGAACAAACATACATACAATCATCTTTATATATATAACTTTGTTTCTTTCTCCGTAACTTCTAAAAAGCACCCCAACTCATTTTATTTGAAATATATACTTTTTACGGGTTGAAGTTTAATTTTTTGTTAAGTTATTTATTGCTATTATAAATCCAAAGCATATGTGATTACCCAAAACATCTGAAAGCACCACACGTGAAACTGTTGTAGATATGCACATTTTTATGCATATTTATGTTATTTGTGGATAGCAAATTTTAATCGACTGCTGTCCACGAAATTTGTTCGTTGACATAATAGCATCCTTTACCTTGAAAAGATAAAACTAACTATTAATATAATGATCTAAGAGCCGTGCATTAAGGCGCCGCGACACTGGTTAGGACAGGTACAACGGTACCAGATTCGAGTCCTGGTCTCCGGTATCCAGGACATCAAGGACAGTTACAACAGTTATGTGCCAGCTTGCCTTAGGATAGGATACAAGAGATTTTTGACACAATTCCCAGCGGGATCAATGGATGCATCTGGGCCACAAGAGGTTCAACGTTAAACTGATAAATGGGCTCATACTACTAAGTTATTTGCCGGTTTGAATCTATGTTGTAATGACTGGAATAATATCACATACCCTCTCACTCCATGAAGTTTCATTTAGTTTCCTCATTCCCCTTTGGCCACGACGTTGACGAGGCGTAAAACCATAAGGCTAAAAACAGGCTTATCTGATTTGGGTTGCTTCACTATTTTTGTCAGACAGTGTATTTCTTTTAACTAATCCCATTTACTTTCTAGTGTACTTCCTTCTAGATACTGATTCCAAAAACTCATCTTCAGTTCTGAAACCGTTGCTTTTTTATAATTATACCCTTAATATCCCTCTTCCTTGATTACTGATTTCTTGATCCCCCATATGTCAATGACAAATGCCCCATGGTCACCTGTTCCCTGTGTCACATGAGACTCCCATTATTTTTATCTGGCCTTATTACGAAAATATCCAGCATATTGTGACCCCTTGTATTTTTTTCCACGATTTGTGTAATCTCCTCATCCCTCACCAAGCAAACTTCATGTGCAAACCTCTGTTCACTTGATTTGCTAATTCCGTTCTTCCTCCAAGTAACACCTGGTATATTTATATCCCCACCAATTACCCCGAATGAAGTGATATTATGTTCTCCCCTGTAGTCTCATTTTGTTAATTCATCTACCCACTTTTGTAAGCAGCTGTGACTCGTTATCTTACCACTTCTATCCCCCCCCCTCCCAAAATATTCTGTACCAGTCATTCTTATTGGTCGTAAATACACGCGAATGGTACTAGTCATCTCTAATACTCCGTCACTAATTCCTGATCTATCTGTTCGGCATACTCTGTAATCCCCGAGATGAAACTCATTGTCAAGTATCATATGCTACTTGTATATACCTTAATATTATATAAAGAGGAATAAGAGGTTCAGTTCTTTTACATAAACAAGCATCACTCGTGCTCTGGTTACGACGTCTGGTGATGAATTAATGACACATATACCAAACAAATTGCAGAGTTAGTTGGTATGCGATGTTTTTTGTTATGTAAATTTATGTGCAAGTCTTAAAAATATGATTTTATTTTTCCCTTGGCTTATCCTATCGAAAATATATGCAATTAATCTCCAAAAACCTTTTAAAAAGGATAAAATTTATAAATACTGTATTATTAATTGTTGATATTTGTTCAGAAATTATGCATCTGTGGTTATATATTAATGTTTAATCTTAAGAAACGCTAGATTTCCCTGCTCACCTGTCTGCCACTGCGGCAGCTGCGTCAACTTAAATGCCTACTGCACAGGTGCTAACCACACGACCGCTCAGCCCAACACAGTGCCTATCAATACGCCAGGGTATGTGTTTTACTATTGTAGACAGGACTGAATATTTTCACTGTTTCAGTGATTCACTCAGCATTAATGCAGTAAACACACATATTCCGAATTAAATTTAATTTTGAAGGTGAACATGTTCCCGGGGTAATTTCCGTACACACCTGCCTACGTATTTCATGATTATTTTATCTTCAAGGCCATTCACTACAATATCACCACACAACTACTTTGTCCGTCGTGAATTTTAAATTTTCTCAGTGTTTCTTCTTAGTCATTCATCATTTCCTTTACTAATTCATTCCAATCCCTGACTCCCTTTCCCACAAAAGAAAATTTTTCTACTCCTTAATCCTTAAATCAAGTGCCAACTTATAGTCATGGTCATCACTGCCTTACCATGTACGATTCTTATTTTTTCTACTAGTATCAATGCAAGCCTCATCGGCAATAAAACGTTATACATTCCAAGCAATTTCTTCATAGGTCTCCTGTCTTTCAATGAATCCTATCCAGTTCCTGCGTTATATTTGTTACTTGCAATCTTTTGCCCTAATTTCTACAAACAAATGTAGCTGCCTTTCTTTAGTGCCATGGATAACCATGTATAGAGCTGTCATCCGATAAACGCGAAAGCAGGTAGCAATCAATGTTAAAAACACTAGTTAAAACCTTTCTTTGGACGATCGCATAAAGCCGGAACAGAAGACATGAAGCGTAGTTAAATATAATTTCCCTGTGATACTGGCTAACATTCAGTTATTAGAAATAAACCTTTTCTTATAGTTCTTTTACACCACACCCCAAACAAATGTACATGTTGTTAATTACCGAGTGTGATGATAACTGATATTCCTGTTGGACCAGGACCATGACGGGATTAGTTAGATCTTCAGTAACTTCACATCATGGTACTATATACTTTCGTGAAAGTTATCCATTGTATTTCGGCTGTGAAAGTTTTCATCAATGATATGAGATTGACTAATCGAGGATGGGATGATATTTCTAATTACGCAGACAAAAAATTGAAGTTCAAGGTTTTCTTAAAGCAACAGCATACACGATTCGTCACTGCGCGGATGAAAGTTAGGTTAGAACCTCTTGACACGTTCAGACCCGACCACAACACATTACTGAATTCCAGAAACATACTATTTGGTTGCGGCATACTAGGTTGTTTGGTCTTACCAAGTTATTTGCGCATACAATAACGGCTGTCCCAATTAAAGAAATTATATTATACTAGCTAATACCCGCGAACATTATGAATTTTCTAGATTATAATAATTTGCTTACAACAAATCACATGGATTTCGGAAGAAAAGATCATGTGAAACACAGCTGGCCCTATTTACACACGACGTAATGAAAGTTATCGATACAGGTTCACAAGTAGATGCAATTTTTTTAGATTTCCAGAAAGCATTTGACTCTGTGCCACACAACCGCCTTTTAGCGAAGCTTCGAGCGTACGGTATATCGGATCAGCTTTGTGAATGGATAAAGGATTTTCTAACGGTCGGTCGCAGCAGTATGTTGTCGTTGAAGGAGAAAGTTCTTCTAATCTAGATGTTACATCGGGTGTACCTCAAGGAAGTGTAATAGGACCACTTCTTTTCTTAATTTTTATAAACGATCTCGGAGACAAAGTGGAAAGCCTTTTTTAGATGTTTGCTGATGATGCGGTTATTTATAGGGAAGTAA
>CM061921.1:237236010-237323811 GCA_031002005.1 Vandiemenella viatica | reverse complement strand
GCGAACGCCGATTTTCCTGTGAAGTTTGTGGAAAATCTGTTGAATCGTCTGGGAAACTTAAGATTCATCACAGGATTCATTCAGGCGAACGCCCATTTTCTTGTGAAGTTTGTGGAAAATCTTTTACATCGTCTGGGATACTTAAGATTCATCAGAGGATTCATTCAGGCGAACGCCCATTTTCTTGTGAAGTTTGTGGAAAATCTTTAATACAGTCTTTTAATCTTAAGATTCATCAGCGGATTCATTCAAGCGAACGTCAATTTTAATGTGAAGTTTGTAGAAAATCTTTTACACAGTCTGGGACTCTTAAGCATAATTAAAGGATTCATTCAGGCGAACGCCCATTTTCTTGTGAAGTTTGTGGGAAATCTTTTACACAGTCTGGAAATCTTAAGAATCATCAGAAGATTCGTTCAGGAAAACGCCAATTTTTGAGAAATTTGTAGAAACCCTTTTAAAGAGCCAGCAAAATTAGTGAATCATGTGAAGTTTGTGGAAAACCGTTAACTGCCTCTGGGAAAATTAAGAGCTATCAGAAGATTCATTCAGGTAACACCCATTTTCTTGAGAGGTTCATAGAAACTTGTTTTCACTATCTGTTATTCTCAAGGTGCATAAGCGAATTCATTCAGATGAACGTCCATTTCATTGCTGCTATTGGTGGAAAATATTTTACAGACTTATGTAGCCTTATAAACCATCAGAAAATTATTTACTCTAATTCTATTTTGTGTATAGTTATGGAGATTTTGTTATATGGTCTACAAGATTCAAAACCAATTAGTGGATTCTTGCTGATAAATACCCATTGTGTTCCAAAGTTTCGGAAACTTTTCTACAGAGTCTGACAATAATAATGAACTTCGAAAAGTTTCATTTGGGTGAATCGCCATTTAGTAGTTATATTTATAGAATATCTGTTATGTGGTCTAGACAAGTCATAAGTCACTAGAGAATTAATAAGTGTGGTTTTCGAGTTTTGTGTAAGATTTCTGATAAACCTTTTATATTGTGCATGGATCTTAAAAATCATTGGATATTTATGTGGATGAACTTCATTCTTACAGAATATATTGTTACTTTCACTATAAATTTTTTCAGCGATGCTGTAAAATAGAGATATTTGGTAGTTTGTATTTAATGAAATATGTGTAATAGTTGAATCAAACAATAGTGCTGGTGATTTTAATTCCAGTGTGTATTAACATGAAGGTGTTCTAGAGTGTCATTAACTGTTGTATTTGGGATATTGGAGGAGTACAGTATGATAGTTATTAAATTGTTCCTTACTTTTAATACAGTTAAATTAAATATCTAAGTGGTTTGTAGTGTATAGAAAATTTATTTAATTTACTTGGATTATTTTCTGGTTAGACATTATTATTCAGACATATTAGTGTGTTGATGGCTTAGTATAAAATATAAGACAATTTACAAAAATGTATTTGGATTGGTTATTGTATATTTGTAGGTTTATCAACCATTATTGGAATACAAAAATAACCTCATTGGGTTATAAGTTCTGTAGTAGTTGGTTGTAAAATAATTTGACTATTAAATTGGTGTTCATATATTCATTTGTCACATTTGAAATAAATTTTTCTTTTACCCAAGGGTATAGACATTGTTGCAGGAATGTCTTACTCTAAACTGCATCTGAGTATCCCTGCCTTCCAGGTCTTTTTTTTTTTTTTTTTACTGTCCAAAAGGGACCATGGACAAACATTAATACTTTTTTTTCTGCATCACTCAATGCGTGGAATATAGTTTTCTCTTGATAGTTACTACTTTTTTTGACTGTAGGACTATCTTGAAAATTATTGGGTTTATAATGATCATGACTGATATTTGCATCATAATTCTGTGGTATTACAAATATTATGAACCACATGGTGATGATAACCACTTTAGGAAATGACAAATTATTAGGAAAACATCTTTAAGAGTTATGGCTTAGGGATTCTTTTATTCTTTGGGTTTTGCAGAAAACAATTCTTATCACCTCATTCATAATTTTGATTAATTGTTCAAGTGGCACAAACTATATTTGTCACATGAAAGAAGTTAAGAGGAGCATCATTTTTAGTTACAGGTCTTATTTTAGTTTTATGTTTTACCTATAGTTTTGTCACATTTCTCTCTACATTACCAGAGAGTGATTCATTGTCCTGCTTAGAAGACTTCTATAACTAAATGATTCCATTTTAAAATTTGGAAAAATTCTGGAAAAAGTTTCTTTGTACTATATAGTGCTATATGATACCAATTTCATACTTTAAACTAGTGAGTACTAGAATTAAAGATGCCCTAATGATCACCTAACAGAACAAAAAGATTTCATCAACAAGCAGTGTGGTGACCTATTTCCCATCCTAATAAAGCCAATGGGAATTTTCGGTGGGTGAGGGTTAGTGGTGGGAAACTTGTGTGACATCTGCAGTTTGATCCTAGCTATCATGTACCTGATGCTTTTAATATATGTTACTGGCTGGCAAGTGTCAGCTATTTTAAACTGGGTCATCCCAGAATTATGGCTTCAATTCACACACATGTATGGTGCGGTAGGTATATTCTGTACCTAAAATACAGTGATAAATAAATTAAGGGAATAAATATTTGCATACTAGACTTGCGCATAATAGTTCGCGAAGGGGAGCGCTCAGTTTAGTTCACAGCTCCCTCGCGAACTAGTTCGCTCATTTAGTTCGTTAGTTCGCGTCTCGAATTCAGAGAAACAGATCGTTCGCTCGCCTTGCTACCGCTACTGCACGTGCTATTTTGTTTGTTAAGTCAGTTTTATTAGGACATAATCATTTTTTGTCATTTCTAAATGGAATTTAATATGACCTTCTTAACAAAAGTTATTGCTTAATAATAGCCCCGTCAAATTACATTAGCATGAACAGTTGGCGTCGATAAACCAAAGTGCTCATTGTCCATTACACAAATGGGTAAATTGAATAATTGTGCTGTTTTTACTATTTGTATTAAGTTTTTAAATGGATTTGTTTATTAGTTCATGGAAGAAACATTACTTATAAAAGACGGTAATGATCCTGCCATCGACGCACCCTTAAATCCCAACAACAACACAACATTACTTATAAAATATTATAAACACGTTTATTTTGATGAATTAAAATACCCATTTATAAGTAATTGGCTTTTTTATATAAATAAAGTTTTGGAAATCATGGACAAAATATAATTCTACTATTGACTACAACGTAAGTACTATATGACAGAAATAGTATTACCTATATTATTAAGAAAAATAACATTAATACTTCCAATGTGATATCAAATAATTAGACATATAAAAATAACAGTGACCCTTGAATGAGAAAGTGGTAGCAATAACGAAAGTGCGTAAATTTCCAGTGAATTGGAAGTCATTGAGCTATTATTTTATTAGTGAAGGGGAGAATAATCCAACATACATTCACAATTTTTTGGCGACGAATGAAACTGATGAAGACACAAAAGTTAAAATCTTTTTGAATTTCGCAAGTCATTTCATTCATCACTTTCACAAAGCTGTTAACCAACAGACTGAGATAAGTATTATATTATGTCAGCTTTAAATTCAGCGCTAGAAAAATGTAAAAGATTCTGTTTCTTTGGTTAGGAAAAGAAAACAAGAAAAAGCCTTTAGAAACCAAATTCTCCACAGAAAGTGATAATATAAAAAAATAATGCTCTAGTATTCGTTGATAAATGTCTGGAGTATCTTAGTACTGTAAATAGTTAGATTTTAATGAAAGCAATTGGCTATACAAAATCCAAAAATTAAATTAAAATCACATGGTTTCATTTGATGACTGTGAGACTATATTAGAGGTTATAAATTTGCGAGAAAAAATTAATATCAAAGTGAACAAACTTTACTCTGAAATAA
Organism: Vandiemenella viatica; assembly: GCA_031002005.1. Lineage (NCBI taxonomy): Eukaryota > Metazoa > Arthropoda > Insecta > Orthoptera > Morabidae > Vandiemenella > Vandiemenella viatica. The sequence continues at coordinate 237,319,910 of CM061921.1, read as the reverse complement.
CAATATTATTCGAAATCCAGGTAAAAGTAGGAGAAGTATTTCATGAATAAAAAATGAGCTTTTCCTCGAAATTAATTTCACAACTGAAAGCGATAAAACATATGACAATTTTACTGTAGACAAGAAAAATTAAAGATGAAAGAAGTGCAAAAAATATAGCTTAAAAACTGAAATAGTAAAAACATACCTTTTATCAGTAGGAGGAGAACCTGTTTTCTGGAACAAAAGATCTTAAGCCGGCCCCGGAAGAGACTCCACTCGTCCGCGTGACGTCACAAGATGGCCGCCCCCCGTTGGGTGACCAAGATGGCCGCCGAGCGCACCGCCCGGTCAAGATGGCCGCCCCCCGTTGGGGTGACCAAGATGGCCGCCGTTAGTTCACAGATCGGCCGCACAGATGGCACCATCTCCCAAGGGCTTAATTTCTTTGCCGTTAGTTCATTTGGTGGCGGCTAGATGGCGTTCGGTGGCATTATTTCCGGCGCGCTTTGCGAAATGTGTACACTGTTTCAACGACTGTTATCTCTGTTTACTAAGCGTGACGAAATATGTATTCCTAGCGTCCTGTTAAGCAAGCACTGAACATCTTGGCTACTATCGACACACAGTAAAATATTTTCTTCGGTACTTAAGCGTAAATCATTGCAATTTTACTAAAAACAAAAAAAGTCCACATTAAAACGACCTCGGCAGTGTTGGGGCTAGGTCGCCGGTTCGAGTCCGGCCGCGGTGTTTAAGTGTTTTGTGAAAAAGCCGCAAAGTTACATAATTTCCACGCCTAAAAAAATAATTTGAAAAGCATACATTCTTCCTTTTAACGTTCGATATGGAAAAAAACAGTCATAAACTCCAGATATAAAACCGAGTAAGAATTCTGTGTGTACCTGTTTTCATGAAATTATTTAGCGTTCTGGCCTTGCATTCGGGAGGACGGCGGTTCCGGGGCATCCAGATTTGGGTTTTCCATGGTTTCCAAAATCACTCCAGGCAAATGCCGGGATGCTTCCTTTAAAAGACCATGGCCGAATTCCTTGCCCCCCTTCCTTTCCCGTCTCTAAAGACTTCGAGTCCGGCCGCGGTGTTTAAGTGTTTTGTGGAAAAGCCGCAAAGTTACGTAATTTACACGCCTCGAAAAGCATAAATGTTTCCTTTTAACGGGAAAAAAAGCGTCATAAACTCCAGATATAAATTCTATGTGTACCTGTTTTCATGAAATTATTTAGCGTTCTTGCCTCTCATTCGGGAGGACGGAGGTTCCAGGCATCCATGGTTTCCCAAAATCACTCCAAGTGAATGCCGGGGATGCTACCTTCAAAAGGCCATGGCCGAATTCCTTCCCATCCTTTCCCGTCTCTAAAGACCTCGCTGTTAACATAAATTCCGTTCATCGAAGCAGGCAGACATTAAAAATTAATTCACCGACGAAGAGACGGGAAACAAACTCACTTTTTCATTATGAACAATATAATATAACTCACGAGTGTCACCTACAGTCCGTGTATTTTAAAGGATGTATTAAATTAGGGGTATTTATATTTTTATTTATATTTCTCGTGTCCAGGACATAACAAGTTGAAAAAACAAATAACATTAATTAATTAATATTAACTATAAACACAATTATATAGAATGTGACCAGAATTCCGCAATCTTGATGGCCTTCTCGTTTGCCCTGTAAAGGTCGTCGATATTGCAGGTTTCAGGGAGATTCCTGCATATCAGAAGATGTTGTGGGTTCTGAAGCTCACCACATTCACATAGATCGTTATCATTAGTGTACCCCCATTTTTTAAATATAATATAACTCACGAGTGTCACCTACAGTCCGTGTATTTTAAAGGATGTATTAAATTAGGGGTATTTATATTTTTATTTATATTTCTCGTGTCCAGGACATAACAAGTTGAAAAAACAAATAACATTAATTAATTAATATTAACTATAAACACAATTATATAGAATGTGACCAGAATTCCGCAATCTTGATGGCCTTCTCGTTTGCCCTGTAAAGGTCGTCGATATTGCAGGTTTCAGGGAGATTCCTGCATATCAGAAGATGTTGTGGGTTCTGAAGCTCACCACATTCACATAGATCGTTGTCATTAGTGCACCCCCATTTTTTAAATATTATATTTACATCGGGACACTTCAGTTCTTAGTCTGTTTAGAGCCTTCCATATAGCATATGGCTGATTACATCCCGCAGCCGGTGCCTCTTTGATGTTCCTCCACCAGGACAAATTTCAAAATTAGGGGTAATGAAATTGTGTGTCTCCAAGTGAATGCCGGGGATGCTACCTTCAAAAGGCCATGACCGAATTCATTCCCATTCCTTTCCCCGTCTCTAAAGACCACGTTGTTAGAGAGACGTTAAAAAAAAGTACCTGTTTTAGCGTTCTGACCTTGTATTCGAGAGGACGGCGTTTCCGGTCATCCAGATTTGGGTTTTCCATGGTTTCCCCCAAATCACTCCAGGTGAATGCCGGGATGCTTCCTTCAAAAGGACATGGCCGAATTCCTTCCCATTCCTTGCTCCCCATCCTTTCCCCATCTCAAAAGGGCCAGGTTGTTAGAGAGACGTTAAAAAGTTTAAAAAATGAAATTATTGTGATAAAGTATAGCAATACCACACATACGTTATTCCTTTCAAAATTCGTAGCCTCAAAAACCCATCAATGGTGAAATCCTTTCATTGAAACCGAGAGACATTCACCGATGAAGGTAGGGAAAACCATAGAAAAATTCCGTTCATCGAAGCAGGCAGACATTAAAAATTAATACACCGACGAAGAGACGGGAAACAAACTCAATTAGTCACATCATGTTGGATAAAATTCCAATCAATCCCTTGTGACACATCAGTGATTGACACCTTTAACTGTATTTTACAGCACAGCACGTATGTTCCAGGAACGAAATACCGTCTGTTAATCTTACTAATTTCACCCCTGTCGAATCGAAGTACGCCAGTCCTATGTGATAAAAATCGAGTCACGCTAAGGCAGTGCTTTCGCAAAGTCTTCTGCTAATCAGTAGCCAGGTACCAAAATGTTCATTTAAGGTGGTTCTACTGCAGTTTTCAGGGAAATTCTCCCCTTTTCCAGGAAATTATTTTTCAATAAATCAGGGGGACGAAATACGTCTGTTAATCTTACTAATTTCACCCCTGTCGAATCGAAGTACGCCAGTCCTATGTGATAAAAAATCGAGTCACGCTAAGGCAGTGCTAAGCACTGAACATGCCTGAGACCATCGCCTGTGACCAAGGTGGAGATACTCCCTTATAGAAGAAATCCAGTGCCAGCTTCTACTGATATTCTATTCCTAATTCTTTCACCAAGATCCACCCCTAGCCTCATCACCAACATACCCACAGCACTTCCTCAAACCACCTTCTGTTTTCCAATGATTCCCAATCCAACCCCTGATCAGTTACAGACAGGGTTACCTTCTGTTCGTGCGTTAAAGTAAACCAAAAATTCAAAATTCGCAAAGTCTTCTGCTAATCAGTAGCCAGGTATCAAAATGTTCATTTAAGGTGGTTCTACTACAGTTTTCAGGGAAATTCTCCCATTTTCCAGCAATTTATTTTTCAATAAATCAGGACCCAGGGGAGTTCTCCATTCGGCTTAAAATGTTCCCATTTAACGCCAACCTTCGGATTCAGGACCAAGTCTGACATTTGTTTGTAATTGCATGCTTTGTTCAAGTAACCACGATAAAGTTACCATAATGCTCTTAGCTCACTGATAGTTTCTTGGTCATCAAACAGACATCATAACCCACATTTTTATAGAAGATCCCCACACATCGACAAGTATCCAAAACGTCACCATAGGTTCTATTACGCCTAGGATAGTGCTCACATTTGAACTGTCGTAAATTGTTAGGTCAAAGTGGGTGTTTAGATATTTTATCCACTCAGGCCTCATCACCTAAAGTCTAGTGCGAGATTGTGGTTATGGTCAACTTAGGCTTCATACACCACTCAGAATTATTCCACCAATATCCATTCTAACAGCATTATACGCCACCTACAGCCACTCAACACTCTTCCTATCTTCCAATGACATCCCAGCCCCAGCTCCTTTATTATGTCACTTACTGAATATTTTACACAGATAAATCTAACTGCCCTCCTTTGCACCTTGCATTTGATGTACAAAAAATGTGGACTCCATACTACACCACACAAGCAATGGTCTGACTGTGGGTTTGTACCCAAGTCCTTCGCTTCTCTGGTACATCACCCCTCTCTGTTAAATGATTTTTATGTAGTGAGAATCAAAATTCACATGCCAACACAAACGGCAGTAAACTGTAAAGAGCACATCGAAATGGGAGATTGTCTAAGCCCTGAAACAATGGTTAGAAGCACACGTTGATAATTCTATAACCATATATTTTAGGCTCAAATCCACAGAGGAATGACACACGCACACACTTGTACATGCATACAGCGAGATCGACAGAACTGACAGCAAGCATCACGGAAACGATGAAGTGGGGGCAGAATTGTCGGTACAACTGTTTAACTGGACAGAACTATCGTTACAAAAATCATCAGACAGACGAGTTACTTACGCTTACATGCACAAAGAGAGACGCAGATACACATGTCCAAGTCTACACAACTACCGGTACCAATCATGGGACCGAGCGTGGTGGTGTAACGGATAGCGTTCTGGCCTCGCATTCGGGAGGAGCGGTTCGAATCCCCGTCCGGGCATCCAGATTTGGGTTTTCCATGGTTTCCCCCAGGTGAATACCGGGATGCTTCCTTCAAAAAGGCCATGGCCGAATTCCTTCCCATTCCTTGCCCCCATCCTTTCCCGTCTCTAAAGACCACGTTGTTAAAAAGGGACGTTAAACTGTTAAAAAAAAAAACAATCATGGAAACAAAAAAGTGGTGTAGTACTCTCTTGCCTCATGACTGGCTGAAAAACAGAAGTCTCCTTACATATCATCAGCCTGGCGAGATAGAAGGTGTGCAAAAGATGGCATGTTTTCACCATAAACCTCAGTGTTTATACCATAAATAGTGTTCATCACGCCCCAGTTGATTACATTTACCATCAACACGTCTCTCCCACACCACAACCCTTTCTACCATTCAGTAAAAAAGTGACGCAGGTACCATGAGTTGCAATAGACACTTGACTATCAGATCTCACCCACAAATCCATACATCTCAATACACTAGCACAAACAAACATAAGTGGAGGGGACAGCAAAATCATTCGTCCAGACAGACGTGTTTATAGAAGGTATTACCATATTTACACATACAGACACAGAGAGAGACGCACAAACACTCACATTTCCATGCCTTCAGCGAGCTAGACACAACAACCAGCCCCAATCATGGTGACGAAAAAGTGGGGTAGAACCCCCATGGCTCATAACTGACCAAAAAATCATCAGTAACATATGTTCCCAGCACCATACTCTTCACATCAACATCATCTCATTTATTTCACACTACAGACCTCACTACCATCCAGTATCATGTGTGCTAGGTACAAAACTGTTCGCACCAACACGTCTATCCCACACCTAAGCTTTTTCTGCCATTCAGTAACATGTGCCCCCCCATGTACCACGAGTAGCAGTAGACACTTGGTTATCAGACAGATATCATAACTCCCATATTAATACTAGGTCTCACCCACAAATCCATATGTCACCTCACACAAGCATCAGTGCAGGAACAGCACATCATACATCCAGACAAACGAGATAAAGGAAGGTATCACCACATTTACGCAAAAAAAAAAACTCACACAGAGATAAAGACGCATACACACGTACATTTCCATGCCTACAGCGATCTCGACTCAACAACTAGCCCAATCGTGGCAACGAAAAAGTGGTACAGAACACCCATGACTGGCCAAAAATCATAGAAAGACACACATACACACACACACACATGTCAATGCATTCACACAGTTCCATTCATCACCACACATAACTGGAGGAAAGAGACTGAACATGCTAGATCCAAACTGAAGAGTTACAGGATGTGTGAAGTTTGAAATCACAGCCACATCTCGCCCACACCGCAACCCTTTCTGTCATTTAGTAATATGTGCCCCCATGTACCACGAGTAGCAGTAGACACTTGGTCATCAGACAGATATCAAAACTCCCATATTCATACTAGGTCTCACCCACAAATCCATATGTCACCTCACACAAGCATCAGTGCAGGAACAGCACATCATACATCCAGAAAAACGAGATAAAGGAAGGTATCACCTACATTTACGCAAAAAACACACAGAGATAGAGATGCATACACACGTACATTTCCATGCCTACAGCGATCTCGACTCAACAACTAGCCCAATCATGGCAACGTAAAAGTGGAACAGAACACCCATGACTGGCCAAAAATCATAGAAAGACACACACACACTCACATGTCAATGCATTCACACAGTTCCATTCATCACCACACATAACTGGAGGAAAGAGACTGAACATGCTAGATCCAAACTGAAGAGTTACAGGATGTGTGAAGTTTGAAATCACAGCCACATCTCGCCCACACCGCAACCCTTTCTGTCATTTAGTAATATGTGCCCCCATGTACCACGAGTAGCAGTAGACACTTGGTTATCAGACAGATATCATAACTCCCATATTCATACTAGGTCTCACCCACAAATCCATATGTCACCTCACACAAGCATAAGTGCAGGAACAGCACATCATACATCCAGACAAACGAGATAAAGGAAGGTATCACCACATTTACGCAAAAAAAAAAAAAAACACACAGAGATAGAGACGCATACACACGTACATTTCCATGCCTACAGCGATCTCGACTCAACAACCAGCCCAATCATGGCAAAGAAAAAGTGGGACAGAACCCCCATGGCTCAAGACTGACAAAAAAAATCATCATTAACATGTGTTCCAAGTAACAAACTCCTCACATCAAAATCATATCATTTAACTCACACTACAGACCTCTCTGCCATTCAGTATCGTTGGTAATATGTACAAAGCTAATTTCATAAGTTACCACATACATACAAGTAATTGCAGGAAAGGGTCCCGACACACGACATCCACACTGAGGTGTTACATGATAGGCAGATGATAGCATGTCTTTACAATACATCTCAGTGCTCACCACACATACTTGATTTTTAATGTGCCATCAGTATAGCTGGTGGCTGGAACTAAGCTCTTGACAATGTTTGGCCAAAAGTCATTTGGTAACAGCAGCTCATCAATAACAAATTTTGGGATCAACCTGCCCGGGCGGGCGCGGCGGGAGGGGGCCACCCTTCCTCACAGCGGACGCGTACATCGTGTAGGTCGGTATACCGGCGCATATAACCGCTTACTAGCGCAATGAAATTCCGGTCTTCAGTCCGGTCCTAAAAATGCGGTTACCGGTAATAGGTCCCGGTCGGGAAACTCCGGTAAACCAACGCGGTCCGCGCTTTTAGACCGGCGAATTGCGGTATTTCTGTCCGCAGTGGGGAAGGGTGGCCCCCTCCCGCCGCGCCCGCCCGGGCAGGTTGATCCCAAAATTTGTTATTGATGAGCTGCTGTTACCAAATGACTTTTGGCCAAACATTGTCAAGAGCTTAGTTCCAGCCACCAGCTATACTGATGGCACATTAAAAATCAAGTATGTGTGGTGAGCACTGAGATGTATTGTAAAGACATGCTATCATCTGCCTATCATGTAACACCTCAGTGTGGATGTCGTGTGTCGGGACCCTTTCCTGCAATTACTTGTATGTATGTGGTAACTTATGAAATTAGCTTTGTACATATTACCAACGATACTGAATGGCAGAGAGGTCTGTAGTGTGAGTTAAATGATATGATTTTGATGTGAGGAGTTTGTTACTTGGAACACATGTTAATGATGATTTTTTTTGTCAGTCTTGAGCCATGGGGGTTCTGTCCCACTTTTTCTTTGCCATGATTGGGCTGGTTGTTGAGTCGAGATCGCTGTAGGCATGGAAATGTACGTGTGTATGCGTCTCTATCTCTGTGTGTATTTTTTTTTTTTTGCGTAAATGTGGTGATACCTTCCTTTATCTCGTTTGTCTGGATGTATGATGTGCTGTTCCTGCACTTATGCTTGTGTGAGGTGACATATGGATTTGTGGGTGAGACCTAGTATGAATATGGGAGTTATGATATCTGTCTGATAACCAAGTGTCTACTGCTACTCGTGGTACATGGGGGCACATATTACTAAATGACAGAAAGGGTTGCGGTGTGGGCGAGATGTGGCTGTGATTTCAAACTTCACACATCCTGTAACTCTTCAGTTTGGATCTAGCATGTTCAGTCTCTTTCCTCCAGTTATGTGTGGTGATGAATGGAACTGTGTGAATGCATTGACATGTGAGTGTGTGTGTGTCTTTCTATGATTTTTGGCCAGTCATGGGTGTTCTGTTCCACTTTTACGTTGCCATGATTGGGCTAGTTGTTGAGTCGAGATCGCTGTAGGCATGGAAATGTACGTGTGTATGCATCTCTATCTCTGTGTGTTTTTTGCGTAAATGTGGTGATACCTTCCTTTATCTCGTTTTTCTGGATGTATGATGTGCTGTTCCTGCACTGATGCTTGTGTGAGGTGACATATGGATTTGTGGGTGAGACCTAGTATGAATATGGGAGTTTTGATATCTGTCTGATGACCAAGTGTCTACTGCTACTCGTGGTACATGGGGGCACATATTACTAAATGACAGAAAGGGTTGCGGTGTGGGCGAGATGTGGCTGTGATTTCAAACTTCACACATCCTGTAACTCTTCAGTTTGGATCTAGCATGTTCAGTCTCTTTCCTCCAGTTATGTGTGGTGATGAATGGAACTGTGTGAATGCATTGACATGTGTGTGTATGTGTGTCTTTCTATGATTTTTGGCCAGTCATGGGTGTTCTGTACCACTTTTTCGTTGCCACGATTGGGGTAGTTGTTGAGTCGAGATCGCTGTAGGCATGGAAATGTACGTGTGTATGCGTCTTTATCTCTGTGTGAGTTTTTTTTTGCGTAAATGTGGTGATACCTTCCTTTATCTCGTTTGCTCTGGATGTATGATGTGCTGTTCCTGCACTGATGCTTGTGTGAGGTGACATATGGATTTGTGGGTGAGACCTAGTATTAATATGGGAGTTATGATATCTGTCTGATAACCAAGTGTCTACTGCTACTCGTGGTAGATGGGGGGGGGCACATGTTACTGAATGGCAGAAAAAGCTTAGGTGTGGGATAGACGTGTTGGTGCGAACAGTTTTGTACCTAGCACACATGATACTGGATGGTAGTGAGGTCTGTAGTGTGAAATAAATGAGATGATGTTGATGTGAAGAGTATGGTGCTGGGAACATATGTTACTGATGATTTTTTGGTCAGTTATGAGCCATGGGGGTTCTACCCCACTTTTTCGTCACCATGATTGGGGCTGGTTGTTGTGTCTAGCTCGCTGAAGGCATGGAAATGTGAGTGTTTGTGCGTCTCTCTCTGTGTCTGTATGTGTAAATATGGTAATACCTTCTATAAACACGTCTGTCTGGACGAATGATTTTGCTGTCCCCTCCACTTATGTTTGTTTGTGCTAGTGTATTGAGATGTATGGATTTGTGGGTGAGATCTGATAGTCAAGTGTCTATTGCAACTCATGGTACCTGCGTCACTTTTTTACTGAATGGTAGAAAGGGTTGTGGTGTGGGAGAGACGTGTTGATGGTAAATGTAATCAACTGGGGCGTGATGAACACTATTTATGGTATAAACACTGAGGTTTATGGTGAAAACATGCCATCTTTTGCACACCTTCTATCTCGCCAGGCTGATGATATGTAAGGAGACTTCTGTTTTTCAGCCAGTCATGAGGCAAGAGAGTACTACACCACTTTTTTGTTTCCATGATTGTTTTTTTTTAACAGTTTAACGTCCCTTTTTAACAACGTGGTCTTTAGAGACGGGAAAGGATGGGGGCAAGGAATGGGAAGGAATTCGGCCATGGCCTTTTTGAAGGAAGCATCCCGGTATTCACCTGGGGGAAACCATGGAAAACCCAAATCTGGATGCCCGGACGGGGATTCGAACCGCTCCTCCCGAATGCGAGGCCAGAACGCTATCCGTTACACCACCACGCTCGGTCCCATGATTGGTACCGGTAGTTGTGTAGACTTGGACATGTGTATCTGCGTCTCTCTTTGTGCATGTAAGCGTAAGTAACTCGTCTGTCTGATGATTTTTGTAACGATAGTTCTGTCCAGTTAAACAGTTGTACCGACAATTCTGCCCCCACTTCATCGTTTCCGTGATGCTTGCTGTCAGTTCTGTCGATCTCGCTGTATGCATGTACAAGTGTGTGCGTGTGTCATTCCTCTGTGGATTTGAGCCTAAAATATATGGTTATAGAATTATCAACGTGTGCTTCTAACCATTGTTTCAGGGCTTAGACAATCTCCCATTTCGATGTGCTCTTTACAGTTTACTGCCGTTTGTGTTGGCATGTGAATTTTGATTCTCACTACATAAAAATCATTTAACAGAGAGGGGTGATGTACCAGAGAAGCGAAGGACTTGGGTACAAACCCACAGTCAGACCATTGCTTGTGTGGTGTAGTATGGAGTCCACATTTTTTGTACATCAAATGCAAGGTGCAAAGGAGGGCAGTTAGATTTATCTGTGTAAAATATTCAGTAAGTGACATAATAAAGGAGCTGGGGCTGGGATGTCATTGGAAGATAGGAAGAGTGTTGAGTGGCTGTAGGTGGCGTATAATGCTGTTAGAATGGATATTGGTGGAATAATTCTGAGTGGTGTATGAAGCCTAAGTTGACCATAACCACAATCTCGCACTAGACTTTAGGTGATGAGGCCTGAGTGGATAAAATATCTAAACACCCACTTTGACCTAACAATTTACGACAGTTCAAATGTGAGCACTATCCTAGGCGTAATAGAACCTATGGTGACGTTTTGGATACTTGTCGATGTGTGGGGATCTTCTATAAAAATGTGGGTTATGATGTCTGTTTGATGACCAAGAAACTATCAGTGAGCTAAGAGCATTATGGTAACTTTATCGTGGTTACTTGAACAAAGCATGCAATTACAAACAAATGTCAGACTTGGTCCTGAATCCGAAGGTTGGCGTTAAATGGGAACATTTTAAGCCGAATGGAGAACTCCCCTGGGTCCTGATTTATTGAAAAATAAATTGCTGGAAAATGGGAGAATTTCCCTGAAAACTGTAGTAGAACCACCTTAAATGAACATTTTGATACCTGGCTACTGATTAGCAGAAGACTTTGCGAATTTGAATTTTTGGTTTACTTTAACGCACGAACAGAAGGTAACCCTGTCTGTAACTGATCAGGGGTTGGATTGGGAATCATTGGAAAACAGAAGGTGGTTTGAGGAAGTGCTGTGGGTATGTTGGTGATGAGGCTAGGGGTGGATCTTGGTGAAAGAATTAGGAATAGAATATCAGTAGAAGCTGGCACTGGATTTCTTCTATAAGGGAGTATCTCCACCTTGGTCACAGGCGATGGTCTCAGGCATGTTCAGTGCTTAGCACTGCCTTAGCGTGACTCGATTTTTATCACATAGGACTGGCGTACTTCGATTCGACAGGGGTGAAATTAGTAAGATTAACAGACGTATTTCGTCCCCCTGATTTATTGAAAAATAATTTCCTGGAAAAGGGGAGAATTTCCCTGAAAACTGCAGTAGAACCACCTTAAATGAACATTTTGGTACCTGGCTACTGATTAGCAGAAGACTTTGCGAAAGCACTGCCTTAGCGTGACTCGATTTTTATCACATAGGACTGGCGTACTTCGATTCGACAGGGGTGAAATTAGTAAGATTAACAGACGGTATTTCGTTCCTGGAACATACGTGCTGTGCTGTAAAATACAGTTAAAGGTGTCAATCACTGATGTGTCACAAGGGATTGATTGGAATTTTATCCAACATGATGTGACTAATTGAGTTTGTTTCCCGTCTCTTCGTCGGTGTATTAATTTTTAATGTCTGCCTGCTTCGATGAACGGAATTTTTTTATGGTTTTCCCTACCTTCATCGGTGAATGTCTCTCGGTTTCAATGAAAGGATTTCACCATTGATGGGTTTTTGAGGCTACGAATTTTGAAAGGAATAACGTATGTGTGGTATTGCTATACTTTATCACAATAATTTCATTTTTTAAACTTTTTAACGTCTCTCTAACAACCTGGCCCTTTGAGATGGGGAAAGGATGGGGAGCAAGGAATGGGAAGGAATTCGGCCATGTCCTTTTGAAGGAAGCATCCCGGCATTCACCTGGAGTGATTTGGGGGAAACCATGGAAAACCCAAATCTGGATGACTGGAAACGCCGTCCTCTCGAATACAAGGTCAGAACGCTAAAACAGGTACTTTTTTTTAACGTCTCTCTAACAACGTGGTCTTTAGAGACGGGGAAAGGAATGGGAATGAATTCGGTCATGGCCTTTTGAAGGTAGCATCCCCGGCATTCACTTGGAGACACACAATTTCATTACCCCTAATTTTGAAATTTGTCCTGGTGGAGGAACATCAAAGAGGCACCGGCTGCGGGATGTAATCAGCCATATGCTATATGGAAGGCTCTAAACAGACTAAGAACTGAAGTGTCCCGATGTAAATATAATATTTAAAAAATGGGGGTGCACTAATGACAACGATCTATGTGAATGTGGTGAGCTTCAGAACCCACAACATCTTCTGATATGCAGGAATCTCCCTGAAACCTGCAATATCGACGACCTTTACAGGGCAAACGAGAAGGCCATCAAGATTGCGGAATTCTGGTCACATTCTATATAATTGTGTTTATAGTTAATATTAATTAATTAATGTTATTTGTTTTTTCAACTTGTTATGTCCTGGACACGAGAAATATAAATAAAAATATAAATACCCCTAATTTAATACATCCTTTAAAATACACGGACTGTAGGTGACACTCGTGAGTTATATTATATTGTTCATAATGAAAAAGTGAGTTTGTTTCCCGTCTCTTCGTCGGTGAATTAATTTTTAATGTCTGCCTGCTTCGATGAACGGAATTTATGTTAACAGCGAGGTCTTTAGAGACGGGAAAGGATGGGAAGGAATTCGGCCATGGCCTTTTGAAGGTAGCATCCCCGGCATTCACTTGGAGTGATTTTGGGAAACCATGGATGCCTGGAACCTCCGTCCTCCCGAATGAGAGGCAAGAACGCTAAATAATTTCATGAAAACAGGTACACATAGAATTTATATCTGGAGTTTATGACGCTTTTTTTCCCGTTAAAAGGAAACATTTATGCTTTTCGAGGCGTGGAAATTACGTAACTTTGCGGCTTTTCCACAAAACACTTAAACACCGCGGCCGGACTCGAAGTCTTTAGAGACGGGAAAGGAAGGGGGGCAAGGAATTCGGCCATGGTCTTTTAAAGGAAGCATCCCGGCATTTGCCTGGAGTGATTTTGGAAACCATGGAAAACCCAAATCTGGATGCCCCGGAACCGCCGTCCTCCCGAATGCAAGGCCAGAACGCTAAATAATTTCATGAAAACAGGTACACACAGAATTCTTACTCGGTTTTATATCTGGAGTTTATGACTGTTTTTTTCCATATCGAACGTTAAAAGGAAGAATGTATGCTTTTCAAATTATTTTTTTAGGCGTGGAAATTATGTAACTTTGCGGCTTTTTCACAAAACACTTAAACACCGCGGCCGGACTCGAACCGGCGACCTAGCCCCAACACTGCCGAGGTCGTTTTAATGTGGACTTTTTTTGTTTTTAGTAAAATTGCAATGATTTACGCTTAAGTACCGAAGAAAATATTTTACTGTGTGTCGATAGTAGCCAAGATGTTCAGTGCTTGCTTAACAGGACGCTAGGAATACATATTTCGTCACGCTTAGTAAACAGAGATAACAGTCGTTGAAACAGTGTACACATTTCGCAAAGCGCGCCGGAAATAATGCCACCGAACGCCATCTAGCCGCCACCAAATGAACTAACGGCAAAGAAATTAAGCCCTTGGGAGATGGTGCCATCTGTGCGGCCGATCTGTGAACTAACGGCGGCCATCTTGGTCACCCCAACGGGGGGCGGCCATCTTGTGACGTCACGCGGACGAGTGGAGTCTCTTCCGGGGCCGGCTTAAGATCTTTTGTTCCAGAAAACAGGTTCTCCTCCTACTCACTTCCCATCGCTTTGTTGATTGAGAAAATGGAACAAATATTCATTAAAGAAATCTAGATAAGGAAATTGATGTTTTGGTGGCTCCTGCTATTACCAGATTTAATGACAGCTAAATAAATTAAAAAATGCTTGGAAGGATATTGGCTCATGATTTTGCTTGGACACCTTTGTTTCCTCCTATCATATTTGATCCATTTTCACATCTTTGGCCTCGACAATCCAAATCAAACTTTTTCAATGTATCATTAAAATACAGCCCACTGAGTCCAGCTCCAAGGTCCCTAAGAGTCACTTACCGGCTTTTAAGCAAAGAAACACTCACAAACTTTTACTTCGTCTTCATTAGTGTGAACAAAGGCAATGTTAAAGATAATTGTTCGACGTAACTGACATCAGGAGTTCTATTCAGTATGATGGAAAAGTATTTAGATGACTTAACCATAGTCAAAATTTTATTAAGAAATTCAATCGTTCTGAACACATTTTCTAAACTAATAGACATTAGTCTCATTAGCTATATGGCGGAGATGCTCCATCATCACAGTGCCTTTTTTTCCTAGCAGTTGCAATATACCCAGTTATTTACTATTATTAGAAGCATTTTGTGTTTCACATTCAAAGAATTATTGCACATTAAAAATAATATTGTGGACATCATTCATTCGAGGATTGCAACCCACCGTAATTTTTTGTCTTCAGTCTGTATTTACAAATGCTTGTCTATTACATTGAAGTTCTTTAGCCGCTTCTATCCAACTCAGTATGGTGTGCTGGTGATTTGAGGAAGTTTCGTGAGTTTTTAGATGCTCTGATAAGTAGCTCCAATCATTAAATTCTTCTTTTCCCAAATAAGAGCAAGACCTTCTGTTGATTAAACCTCTTTAGGGGACCGGACTAATTTTCAGAAAGTGTTTCAAATAGTCCCTTGTGGATATATTTAGCCAAGAAAAATAGCACTTTATTCCAACAGTATTATTTGATTTTAAGTGTTTCGGGAATTTATAGTCGTAAGTAAACGAAAGACATATCGTTGGTATGTAGTACGAATACTTCTATATCTCCTCTAGCCAAATTACTTAATTGATGTACAATGAAAAGCATAAATACGAATCAGTGGTTGGAACAATTTTTTTTTTTTTAACTGCTTTACGTCTCTCAACAGCGAGGTCTTTAGAGACGGGAAAGGATGGGGCCAAGGAATGTGAAGGAATTCGGCCATGGCCTTTGTAAGGAAGCATCCCGGCATTTGCCTGGAGTGATTTGGGAAACCATGGAAAACCCAAATCTGGATGCCCGGACGGGGATTAGAACCGCCGTCCTCCCGAATGCGACGCCAGAACGCTATCCGTTACACCACCATGCAACTAGTAATACGACGGAATTTCAATGGATAAGATTTCGAACGAATTTTGTTTTCCGGACACACCTTGCTCTTGATAGTACCAGAATCACGACGAAGTTGTGCATATACTATGGCATCATCACCATAGGATTGTCTCGGCGATCTAAAAATACGAGAAATCAAAACTTTAAGTCTATATGCTAATACATTAAAAAAATCACACGACATTTATAACAAAGACTGAATTTTCATTCGGTAGAGGTTATGTTTTCTTTTATTTCAAAATTCAGTTTATTAGGCAAATAGTTGTAATACAGGATGTTCGCCGGGAAGCGCTACCCGCTGCTATATAGCACTACAACGATGAAACTGCTCGCGGCGAGCGATCGGCCAGCTTCGCACATAGTTCGGCCGCCAACCGCGGAACAACTTAGAAATAATTCAGTATCATATAGCTGTATAAGTATGTGAAAGCATATAAATGTTACATAATTCATTAACTTACCTTAAAAAAGATGCTGGAAGTGTCGCTTGTCTTGCGTAATGCGAATCTGTGATCTTTTAAACATGTTTCGAGACACACGCTGGATTTCACATCTTTCCATGGACATTATCACTTGACAGATTTTGTTTTCAAGTTCTTCAAACGTGTGAGCATTTCCTTCATACACCTTTCCCTTGAGCTTTCCCCAAAGATAGAAGTCACAAAGGTTTAGATCGGATGATCTGGCGCCACAAGCCACGGCTGACTACACGTTTCTCTTAATTTTTTTAACTAAACGCGGAATCGTTGTTTTAGCTGGCAGTAAAGCTCCAGGATATTTGCGACGTAATTTACTGCGACACCTTTTAAAGGACTTTTTCTTCACATACGTATCATACAGGAATATTTTTGTTCCATAATTCAACTCGCGCTCACATACGGTACAGATTAGTAAGAGACTGAAGTCACAAAATAGTTAAACCGCAAAGAAACGTTCACACACAATACTGATTAGTAAGAGACTGAAGTCAAAAACCAGCCAAACCGCAAAGAAATCGATCTAAATATTGGAAAAGTTCGCATTATATTGCGTGATTTGACTGTTGGTGGAGGGCTGTTGTTTAATCTCGCTGGTCATTTACTCTGCTGTTTGGCGCGGACTGGCCTTTCGCAGTGAGATGCAGTCGGCAAGACAGTAGGTGGATAGCGTTTCCTGGCAAACACCGTGCACTTACAAAAATGTTTTCACACTTCGAAACTCAGCAGCACTACAATCGAAATAATAGTGGCAAAGAAATTCCAAACCATTATTATATTCACTTTCGGGAGATTCGACTGTCTGCTTTTGTAACTTCTGGATTCATGATAACAGTGGTTTAAACATCTGCAACAACGTCTACTTGGAAGATCGTTACCATGTCCCTTATAACTAATTATTATAAGAGTCCTGTGACAAAAAACTGAAATAAACATAGAAAAAGTTAAAAAAAGAACACAAGTTAACGAGCGCCGGATCGCTTGTTTCCTTACGTATGACGTTACGCACTGTGATTGGTGTTCCTTTAGACGGGGAGGTGTAGGCTAAAAATCATATATTATTTATTGATTTAAAAATATAAATCATTATTGTTTCACGAAAAAAATATAGGATGAATTTTCTAAATTTATAAATAATATTTCTAACTAAATTTCAGATTTTTTTGTAATACCTGTCCGGTCCCCTATGAGTTGTAGTCTTCTTGAATGGAGAAACTCGAGGCTGAAGCTCTTACGTTTTTAAACTCGTCTGGATGATTAGTGTATATATACATATAATGTGTACAGCAAGCTAGGTTATTACGTAATTTATTAATCATTTTTTAGAAAGCTGCTTTAGGGTTATATTGCAAGTCATATGGGAAGTCTGTTGATCAGAGAAGCATTTCATTTATTTTTAGCACTACTAATATTTACGAAAAAAATAAAACTTTACTCCATCTTGTAAAAATTTTAACAAACAATGATTGTGAAACAACCCCATGTAAAACAAGCCAGCTATACCTAGTAAAACTGTGATAGGATTTCGTATCGACTGAACTGTCTAACCACTGCTTACTTATACGATCAAACGTATCAATGTTCCACGAGATTCAGTATTTCAAAAAATTGTTCAAGTATTTAGAGTAATGAAGACTTAATGCTGGTACTAAGGATAAGACTTGGCAGATCCTATTAATTTAAAATAAATAATTCATACCTTTATTTTATATTTAAATATTTTCGCAGGTGATTTTGTATCAGCTTTAATGGCTCCCAAAAACAGATAATCGATTTATATTCAACTATTTTTCACATGTAACATTACGAGATATAAATGGAAAATCTGTCGTTTGGCACAGTAAGCCAATAAATGAGAAGTATTGGAGTTTTTGGGAAATTATTTTAAAGTTAATAGTAACATTGGTAACATAAAATCAAACGATGATCCCCCTAACATTTTGCTAAATCAAGCCCCAACGTAACGATTCCATTTGCGGCAAATACTGGCATAGGTTGGCATGTGCAAAGGCGAGTAAAGTAAATACAAAAAGGCCATTAACGTGTCGAGGCAAGCGAAAACGGAGGTTTCTGCCAGGAAACATTTAATGTGTAACTTTAGGGAATTTCGTAATGAATTCCTTCAGAGTAAAAAAGGCGTCCTGCAACGGTCTTGAAATTAAATATAAACGACAGCTTAAGAACTAAAGTCTGGGAAACAATAACACCAGTTATGGCTGCATGCGTTACTTCCTGATGAAGAGGTAGATATTGAAACAAGTAAGAGATATAGCTACACAAGTTACTGAGCTGTCACTTAGGATGGCATTACAATGTAAAAGATCTTTGACAAAGATCTTTTATTAAAGATTTTATCATATTTATTTTATAAAAGATTTAATATGAGCTTTTGTGATATTTTACGAGGGTAAGTCAAATGAAAACATTAAATTTGTAATAAAAAAATCGAAATTTTCCACCGTTATCCTGTAAGTTGGTAAGCGTGCTACAAGCAGCTTGCAGAATGGCCTGTAGGTGGCAGCATAGTGCAGATGCACAAATACCGTCGCAGTATCAGTATAAAGATGGCTGCCCCACCTGAGACTTGCACCAGGGAAGAACAGCGTTCTGTTATTCGGTTTTTGAGTAGTGAAGGTGTGAAAGTTATTTAAATTCATCGAAGAATGAAGGTTCAGTACGGTGATGCATGTTTGTCACAGCATGGAGTAGGAAGTTCGCAAATAGTGTGACTTCAGTGGAAGATGCTCTTCGTCCAGGTCAGGCACAACGAGTTGTGACTCCACAGAACATTGCAGCAGTTGAAGCCATAGTGATGGAAAACCGCCGAGTGACACTGAATGACATTGCAGCATGTTTAAAGATTAGTCATGGTTTAGCACATTGTGCATGATGTGCTCCATTTTCACAAAGTGTCTGCAAGATGGGTGCCACGGCAGCTGACTCCTCAAATGAGAGAACGACGTGTTGATGCTTGTGAAGAACTTCTTCGGCGCTTTGAACGAGAAGGTGATGGCTTCCTTGCAAGAATTGTTACTGGGGACGAAACCTGGGATCACTTCCACCAACCGGAAACGAAGAGAGCGAACAAGGAATGGCGCCATTCCTCATACCAAAACCAAAGAAGTTTCGAACAGAACCATCAGCAGGGAAGGTTATGCTGACTCTCTTTTGGGACGAAAAAGGCGTCATTTTGGAGCATTACATGCCTAGAGGGACCACTGTCACCAGTGCATCATACACAGATCTCCTAAAAAATCATCTTCGGCCTGCAATCAAATCAAAGCGACGTGGATTCCTGTCATCAGGTGTCCTTTTGCTACATGACAATGCAAGGCCCCACACTGCCTGTACAACAGTTGCAACAATCACAGACCTGCATTTTGAGTGTCTTCCTCGTCCACCATACTGACCAGACCTTGCCCCATATGTTTGGGCCACTCAAAGAAGCAATGGGAGGAAAGAAGTTCCGTTCTGATGAAGAGGTACGCCACGCGGTGCATGAGTGGTTGCGCGGACTACACAAAATAATTTTTTTCTAAAGGAATTTATGCACTTTGTAAGCGCTGGAGGACTTGCATTGAGCGTGGGGGAGATTATGTTGAAAAGTGATACAGCTTTGTACCACTTCTGCACAATAGATAATATTGAAAAAAATATTTAAGATTTTCATTTGACGCACCCTTGTATCTGACCCATTACACTGCAGAAAGCATTCTAGCATAATTCTCTGAAATCAATGAGGTAAACTTGTATGATTGTGCAGCTTCAGTAAGTCAAGCTGTCACAATAACTATATTATGGAGAAAAAAAAACCAGCAATAGAAAAGAACAGAAGTAAACGTGTTTCGGTTAGGCCGTTGACTGTAAGACGTTATACAAAAGAAATTAATTAAAATGTAGTAAAAGATTTATAATATGAGGACGTTATAAAAATTATTTGAGAATGGACAAGGATATGTTTAAAATTGTATTTTCAAATGTGTCTAATTTCCTAACAAAACTCATTTGAGAAACTAGATAAACTCTGAACGTCGTCGTATGGCTACTCTGAGATTTCTAGGAACAGATGAAAGCTATTACAGTCTGCAATACAACACCAGAATACCTCAGTGCACTACGCTATTATTCCAGCAACCTATGAGGCTGTATACAAATCATTCAAAGTCTGCTTAATTTTCTTTACATTTACAGACTCTTTCATAAAAGCTAACTGGCTGCGTAATGTTTACGTATGTCTACAGCCTTTTACTCCTCTTTTTATAATAAAGGTTTATAGGATTATACGTTATTTTCTTCTGTTTGTACTCCAAAATCAATATTTTTGTTATTTAGACATTACAAACTTCCGGAACGTCACAGACGCTATTTTTTTGTTTTGTTTACGGAGACAGGATGATGAAGTCCTTTATAAAAAGCAATCCCAAAATATTACCATTTATAAAAGAAATTTTATAAATGAAATCTTTTATTATATTTGATACATTACACCACAAAAAAAGTAAAAAAAAAAAATCTTTTATAAAAGATTTTTCTCAAAGATATTTTGCATTTAAATTCCGCCATTACGAGAATACCTAGAGAGCATTGATTTGATTATTAGTTCAGTCGCAGAATTCTGGACTGCGGTTCACAATGATTCAAAGAAATTCCAGCAACTGAATGGCGAAGAACGAGAGCTGATCTTACTTGGGAACCATCAGACCTGTTCATAACGGATTTTGATCCCCCGAGTATATGTTGAAGGGTATTTACTCCATATGTCCGTGTTACAATTATTTCTTCAAAAAGAGCCCTGGATATCGAGAAATTAACGCGGAAACATATGTGAATATCTTTTACATACTATAATTTTAGCACATTGTTTAAAATCTTCAGAGTGGTGTATGCGGTAAGGTGCTAACTTCTCATTTTGCGAACCCGGGTTCAAATCCCCATACTGCCAAATATTTTTATTTCTTTTTTCATATGCAGTAATCATTGAGCATTGATTTTATTTCATTTAAAATTCATTTACGAATATTTATTATGCGAAATAACAGACATTATGTTAGTTTCAAACATTTACATGCTACCACCACTGAACGGAAATAAGTATAACTATGGTAGGGGGGAAAAACCCCGACCTTAGGGACCGTGCACAAACTACGTGGCTCGGTCCAGGGGGGGGGGGGGAGGGGTTGGCTGGAAGTCTACGCTGGGCTACGTGGGGGGAGGGGGTTTCGGGCCAGACCACGTAGCTTTCCTTTCATAACATTTTTCACAGTTAAAATGAGGAACAGAACTCACAACAGCATGTGAATATTTATTTCCCTCAGTTAATTATCTCCGTATCTAATTTACAATAGTCTGATAAGAGAAAACAGTACAAAATGTCTTCTGGAATCAAAAGGGAAAAAAGCTACGTGCTACGTGGGGGGGGGGGGGGAGGGGGTAGAGGCAAAAGCCACGTAGAGCTACGTGGGGGAGGAGGGGGGGTTCACAGGAGACCAAAATGGATCTACGTGTTTATGCACGCTCCCTTATGGCTGTAATATATTTACTTTTCGATATTAATTGTAGAGATACAAGTATAGAAACGATGAACATGAAATATACCTGTTTCATTAAAAAAAACACATAAATAATAAACAATTAAATAATTTTCTAAAAAAAAAAAAAAAAAAAAAAATACGTTGGGATTGTATATTCTGTAATATTTTGTTTTAAAAGTTATTTGGCATAATAAAAATTCGTAAATGAATTTTAAATGAAATAAAATCAATGCTCAATGATGACTGCATATAAAAAAAGAAATAAAAATATTTGGCAGTATGGGGATTTGAACCCGGGTTCGCAAAATGAGAAGTTAGCACCTTACCGGATACACTACGCTGAAACTGTTGAACAGTCCACTAAAATTATAATATTTAAAAGATATTCACATATGTTTCCGCGTTAATTTCTCGATATCTAGGGTTCATTTTGAAGAAATAATTGTAACACAGACATATGGAGTAATTACCCTTCAACATATACTCGGGGGATCGAAATCAGTTCTGAACAGGTCTGATGGTCTCCAAGTTAGAAATCATGTGTAGCATGCGATGACGTTATTTACCTTAACATTCAGTAGCATTGTAAAATATGAGAATAAACTGAACACAGTAGCAGAGGGTCATGGCAAAATTCAAGATGGTTAAGAGTAGCATAAAATTCCAGCTGATTGTCTCGGGACAAATAAAACGAGTGGGATAGTTAAAATCTGTGGTGTATATCTGCAGTATCGTAGAGGAGCTGTGGTAGAGGATGCAGGAAATACAGGCATGTACGGCTAAATTCAATCAAACATGTAAGAAAAATAACGAACTGCAAAGATGGTACACAGAATGCTACAAAATTCAAACATAGTTGGCTTTGCTTGAGGATCTAATTCTAAGCTTAATTTGTTCTAAGATGGTCCTTGTGTGGTGGCCCGGAAGAAATTTTTCAGATTTTACGAATCGAATGTAGAACAATAAGTTTGAAAGGTGTCAGTTGAAGTTTTCCTAGCGCAGGCAGCAGCGAGTCACGTGACACATAGCGGCCATGATTGTGGGTCGCGGAGAGGGGGGTTATCTCTTCAACAAGGCGAGAGCGCTCCGCCTCCAACTGATGAAACACCACGTCGACCACCCACACACAGTCCAGTATCCAGACACGTGCCACAGAGCTTTAGCTTGATCACGAGTTATGCAGTTGGTTCATATACTGTTTTCGGAAAACAGTAACACAAGTATCAGATAAATTTACCTACACACCGAGAGTGATTCCCTTTTGTTTGATCAGACTCTACGAAGCAAAAATACTAGCTTCTGTTTGTATGAGACTGGATTCTTATTGCTCTTGATTCGTAGCTTACCTACACGTAACAATATCATTCTAATAAATTTTCCTGAATCAGCCTGTTATGTATCTCAACTGTATTTAACTCCTGCATTATCTTATAATAATAATAATAATTGATAAAATTGCGGTTGAGTACACGTTTCGCTGGCAATCTCCCTACAAACCCGCCTTTCTTCTTTCTACATCCTACCAACTTTTTCCCTCTACTAATTTTTAGTTTAAATTCTGTTTTTGGTGAGTTATTAATCATTTCTCTTGGTGATTTATTCCAGTCCCTTACACCCTTTCCTAACAAAGAAAATTTTCCCACAACCCTATGACTAAAATCAAGTGCGAGCTAGTGATCATGGTCATCTTTACCCTTCCACGCATCTCTCTTAATTTTCCCACCAATAATATTTCCAAGCTTCATCAGCAATATAAACAAATTAGCAGACTAGTAAAAAGGAGAAGAAAATAATTGAATGAAAACATGGATTATGAAGGAATGCTGAAGAAAGCAGGAGACTATATACTTGTTAGTGAAAGAAAGGGAAAACTGTTAAAATAATAATGATAATTCTTTGGTTACCTTAAGAGGTTACCAGAAAGTCGATTAACAAAAAAGATAATAGATTATGAAACTTCACTTAAAAATCCATCACCTTGGCTGAATGAAATTCGGAAGGAGCCTAAAAGTTCAAGCATAAGAGCAACAGACATCTTAGAAAGAGACACCTTCAGACACAAAGTAGACAAATGGGAAGTTATAACTGAGCAAACAAAACAAAAACAATATAGACCAAAGTGGTCAGAAGAACGCAAACTAGCTTTCTCGGAAAGAATGAAAGCCTATTGGAACAATAAGAAGAACTCAAAGAAAACTTGATTGGGTCATTTACTTACCGTCTTCCGTTTACTGGGAGAATTCGCCAATAATAATAATAATTGTCGGAAGAACGCAAACAAGCTTTCTCGGAAAGAATGAAATCCTATTGGAACAATATGAAGAACTCGAAGAAAACTTGATTCGGTCATTTGCTTACCGTCATCCATTTATTGGGAGAATTCACCAATAATAATAATAATAATAATAATAATAATAATTGATAAAATTGTAATGGAGCGCACGCTTTCAGAACTTAAGTAGGTAACCATGAATGCCTCTAAATCTATACCTTCGGCTCACCAAAATTCCTCAAAACTCATTCATTAAGTTCTGAATGTTCTAAAATGACATCCAAGTCACTAGTTTGATCATCAGCATTCTCTTTACTAAGCTAAGCGTGGTCCTGAACGCGAAGGAAGCGTATTAAGCCTGGTATCAGAGGACGGCCAGTCCCTTTCCTCCTCACCTAAACTAACTCGGTAATCCCACCGTGTAAAGAGGGCCTATTGTTTAACTTGGAACCTCAGAAGTGTTACGGCGTACTTCACGTTACCCAGCAAGCTGTGCCAGATGTGAAGGTCGGGTTGATGGCCTTTGCAAATTCCCGCCGAGTAAAGTATTCGAACCGTGGTGATTACGGGAAACCGCAAATTAGATGATCAGGACTCGTACCTGGTACCGTTGTACCTCCCAGATCTAGTTTGGTGGCGCCTTCTGGCGAGTTTCTAAGTATATAACATCTGGTACTCATACTGATGAAATCACAATTGTATATTATTAATAAAATACTTTTGGTAATTTGTGTTTCTTGGTGTCACTGTCATACTAACTAACGCAGGTTAGTTCACTGAGAAATGAACTCATCGTAACTCCAAACAAGCTATCTACTAAACAGTCTGAGACTCGTGTGCACTATCAACGCATTTTTATGCGGTATTATTTCTAGGTTAATGTCACATTACACGACCACGGGCAACGTTAGATGACGAGTGTTTATCTGTAGGATCTTTTCGAAATGTCTAGAAAGGTACAGAATGAATTGGTGGCTCATTAATGCTTTCAGAGTCATCTGATGACAATAATGACTATTAGGACCAATTCGACAGTGGCAGATCACGATGTGGTTAATTTATGTTTTAATTTTAAATACATTTAAAGAGCAAAGTGATATGCTCACATTCACTTCCCTATAGGGCCATAATTAATAACCATTGTTGAAAATATGATGTTTCGCATTTTACGAAAGAATCTCCAGGCGAAGCCACTGAGGTCACGCTCATACATGAAATGGAAGGGTTTTAGTTCTTCATCTCACGAATACTGGATGGACGCTCACATCCTGAATATTTCAACTGAAGCTTTTAGTCAGTTTGCTACTGGAAATTGGTGTAAAGGATCAATACCAGACAAACATTTGATATAATAAGATGCTGAAGGTGTTGTAGCGAGTAAAATTTAATTTAGCACTCAGCAGTAAATGCTTCTGTCTTTTGACGGTTAGAATAATGCGCTCACGTGTCACGCAAACAGCATTTTTAGCATCACGATCCAACATTGCACTTTACTATTTAACCTTAAATCATTATTATTCGTTACTCATCTTATATCCCTGAAGCATGGAGCCATGTTTTATTAGTTAAGTCATAATTCCATCACGTTACCGTGGTGTGTGCAATAATTAAAAATGTACACAGCTACTGCGGGCTAAAAAGATACTACAATTCAAATTCGAGGGCTATCTTGGTAAATTCCGGCAGGTGGCTAACCATACGAATTATATGGTAAGTTTATATCTGGCTTACCACTAGCAGGATAATACTGATAGCTTATATGCTACAGCGTTATGATCATCAATGTGGAGAAACATTGTTGCAGCAAAGATCTGACTCTTCTAAAAGCATAATAACAGCAATTACAACACCAGTCTGGGGGGCCTACCGGCAAAGTAACGCTCTGGCCTCGCATTCGTAACGACGAGGGTTAGAATCCCTGTTCGGCCAACCAGATTTTGAGTTTTAATCGTTTCCCCAAATCACTCCAGACGAATCCCGCGATGGCTCCTTCAAAGGCGATAGCTGACTTCCTCCCCGTTGCTTGCGCCCGGTCCTTTCCTGCCTCTAACGATCTCTGCGTAAATGAGGTATAAAGCCAGATGCAGTGGCTGACGTATTATTAACACCATCTAACACTGAAATTCGCTGAGTTACACTGAGTTACTAGCTAATAACGACTTGATTCCCTTGAGTATTTATCTGTAAAAGCACAAAGCACTTTCTCACTGTATTTAAAAAGGAATCTTGATCTTTCTTGCAATACTGCACAAGTAAAGTGATTCCACACTGGTTGGAATCATTGTCTTTGACGAATTTTCAGTAATTTTAAATACGTGACTGCACTCAACACACAAATACCATGATACAAGCATCCAAACATCAAGACACATAAACAACACAGAAACATCATCACACACAGACAAGCGTACAAAACATCTTGTGTTAGGCTATGATAACGAGCGATCTAAGGAGCTTTACTTACACATGTGACTATGCAGTTGAATATTAACTTGAATGTAGTGTGTTACATCAGTGATGGTTATATCTAGTTGGTCCTGAATCATAGACTAGGAGGACTTTATGCAACTTCCTACAAGTCCTATGTTGAAATACTACATACAATGATATTGTACCTGTATTACAACACTTGGATTACGCACACTGATGCTTCTTATATAAATGTCGCACCGACATTGGCACTTGTCAACATTTACAAAAATTTCTTCCCTCATTTTACAAAAAAGATACAGTTTTTCAAACCTTTATCAAATTTACATAATTTAATCAATTTTACAAATAAAATATTTAAAAAAATCGGTCAGTGGATGTGACTGTATGATGTCGGATCTGCAGTTAGTGCACGCCAAGTGGCCCCAGAGCAGACCCCGCTCGTCTGTCACGTGACTTGAGGCAAGACAATATCATTTCGTGTGAAATACACCACAACTGACAGTTTAAAACCATATAAACCGTGAATACAAATTTCTAAAAACTGTAATACATTTCAAGTGAAAATGTCAAGGTAAGAATCAAAGCAGAACCAACAAAACGCAAGTAGAATTGAGGTTAATTCTCTTGAAAATTGGAAGGGGTGTCGATTTTACTTATTTAAGTACAAATACGACCTGAATACCACGGGACCCAGCGGTACAGAAGAGTAACTGCCTCCGATGGACCACAGTCCAGAAGCCTGAGTTCCTAATCTGAAACTTGTTGCAGCAATTAAGTACATAATGGAAGCTTCAGTTATGTACTGTACCTAAATAAAATAAATTGGGCTAAGTACGTAGCAGTAATTTGTTTGTCATAAATCCTCATTAGTTCTGTAAACCTCCTGTGAATCATTCGTTGTAGCAATTAAGTACTGATCAGTAATTTCTGTTGTATACCTAAATAAAATGTTAAATAATAAACACTATTTGATATCTCACTGGCTATTTGGCTAAAGAAAAACGTATTTATGTGCCATTTGGTACTACTCCAACTACTACCTACCCCCAAGTTTTTTTATCACTTTATTCCCTCTCAGAGTTTTTCCTGTAATCTGGATGTTATGAAGTCAATCAGTTTTAGAAGAGTTGTTTCTTTCAATTTCCTATTCTATATCTTGAATGCAGCTCTCTGATTTTATTTCAAGAACCTGCTCTTGAATTGCCTAAGTTTCTACTACGCGGCACTGTGAGAGTATTCTCTATATAATACCAAGAGCTCATCTTGCTGGGTATTCTCAGTCTGTTTGCTAACCTTATTTTACATAAACATTTTGTACAGTCTTATTTCAAGCCATATAAATATTAATATTATTAAAGTGAAAGTTAATCTTCTCTTTGTTTGTTACGTTTTCATAACTTAATGGCTAAGACGATCTTGATGAAATTTGACAAGGAAATACTGGAATACAAGGATTCTTTAGGAAGGAATTGCAATATATTTTATCATGAAATTTTGAAAACTAACCGAACAGTGACAGACAAACAGAAAGGGTGTGTAAGTGCCTATAATGCTATTTCGGTTAGTCCGGCTTTGTTTATCAGTTTGTGAATCATTTGCTCATGTATTTCATGTACACATTGCACACTTATTATATGGTATAGAATTGTAATTTGGATTTTATCCGATTCTGGCAATAAAATTCAAAGTTCACACCTGCGAAGTAGTGGGTAACACCTAATATATTATATTTCCCTGTTTCCTCTATATTTACTTTGTCTTCTTCGGTATTTTGGCCTTGATTTAACCTCTTTGTATCTTCTACTTAATAAAATTGACACATTTCGGTTTGTGTATAATTAGCCAAATTATAGAGTGCGTTATTCTTGAGGATATATTTATTGATACTTCTGTTGGTAAAATCCGTTCGTACGTTTTATGGAGCGCGTCTCACATACACGAATTAATTATTTCTTTCCATACCACCCCATTACATTATTTTGCACTACTCCTTCACGACCATTTTCTTTTTACGAGAGCTTGCATTGTAAATTACCATCGTTAGATTTGGTAAAATTAATTCTTTTTTATGTCCGTCTTCATCTATTGTTGCAGGTAGGCCTACTTCAGTTCTAAAGACATTAATCCCACGATTATTTCACACCATCACTTTATAAATTTCTTATCTTCTGATGAATTATGATGGATATTCCCCTCTCAACTCGATCATTTACCTTACATCCCTATATAAATTAATGTACTGACCATACACCCTATTGTCTCTGTATTTGTCTTTGTTCTGTTAAAACAGCCACATCAGTTCTTACTCTCCCAAGTTCATCAATTTTTTTTTTTTATATTTATTTTTTTTAATTTTTTTTTTTTTAATTTTTACCCAAATCTTGAATAATCTATAATGGTGTATTCCTAGTCATTTTCCGCTGCCGAAGCCTTTCTTCCGGAAATCTGTGATGTTTCTAAGGGTCCTAACAGACATTTACCCTACGTATTTATTGTTCCTGGTCAGGTTGAATCTCCTACCTGGGGTACTATGGTTGTGTCCAGAGTATCCTTCACCTCAGTGAATTTAGATTCCCGTGACTTCAGAAACCCACCTACCATGCTACCTCATGGCGCAAACTTCGTCTAGCATTTCCACTGAGACCAATCTGGAATGGGACCCCCTGCTGGTAACTATAATACCACCAGCACAACGCTCGACTTGACTGAAACATACAATCCTCTTATCAGATCATTCAAGGTGTCTTTGAAAATGCGGTGTCTCCTAGGGTACTATTTTGTGTCATTCTGTTTTAAAAATGTGTTCTAGTTTTTGAGGAAAATGGTCAAGCAAATTCCAATATTCCATTAAGGAAAACCATAACCAGAATAGCTGATACTCATAGACCAAAAATTGAGCCAGGGATCGCTTTACAATGACTCCCACTTCGCAGCACTGAGGCGCTTTAATAGCAATACAATTCGTTTCCCATAGATCCCAATATAAGAGAATAATGTTTGAGACTTTGAAAGGTTTCAGATTAAATAAAAATAATTGCATAGCAAAATATGTATACACCAGACGATGCACTGTCACAGAATATTACTTACAACAAATACATCAAATACATTTACTGAAACTACTGCCAATTATTTTGTAGATACCATATTATTTTAATTTTTTTTATTTTAATCTTATCTCCTGACATTTAGGATTTGTTTGGAGCATATTGAAGATATGTATCCCTGAATAACTGATCCCTTTTTGAATAAATGATAACGATTTGTAATAGTTGTGAAGATTATTTTAACTTCTAGTCCTATAATTGTGTACTTTACTATTTGGTTCAAATCGAGTGTCATTTATTGCTACAAAGGACAATGATGTGTACATATACTCAGCCACCAATGTTAAAATTTCTAACTTATTGAACAGCTCTCTGCAGAATGTTCCACTACTAACTCCACACATAATTCTTACTACTCGCTTCTGGGCTCCAAATACTTTGTCTCTATAAGTTGAATTGCCGCAGAATATAACTGCATATGGCATTAAGAAGTGAAAATAAAGAAAATAAACTAATTTTTTATATTTAGATCACCTATTGCTGAAATTGTACGAATTGCAAATGTGGCTGCACCCAATCGCTTCAGTAAGTCAGAGACGTATACCCTACAATCATCATTATCAATAAAAACATAAAAATTTCACACAGACTTCTTACTGAATGAACTGACCTGCAAATTTATATATGTATTTCCAGTTAGCTGTGAACTAATCATTATTACTTTTTACACCTCGTCGACGTCAAGAACATCAGAACCTTGTGGCAAAGAACGGAAAGGAATTCGGCCATAGTCGTTTTAGGGAACCATCTCTGTATTTGCTGGAGGGATTTTGGAAAACCATGGAAAACTGAAATCTGCTTCGTCTGACGGGGATTCGAAACCGCTTCCTTCCGAATGCGAAGGTTACCGCTCGCCCGCCACACTGGGTTTATTAATACGGTCAGACACGTAATTTGAAATATGTCAGTAGAGAAATGTGAAGTATTTTGAATTTCTTTGCTTGTGACATCAGCAAGAATGACAAATTTTGAGTTTCTGCTCTAACACAGGGTAGATGATATATATAACTGATCAACCCCAACTCAGAAAACTGTAAACCACATGAGTCAGCATTGAAATATTCCAGTGTCACTTTACGTTTTCTATTCAAAAGATAACAACTAACACATTTAATAAAAATTCAATCTGTACCATAATACTTTAATTTTTCGATGATCTCCATAGTTCAATGTCTTAGACAAGTAACGAAAAATTCCTGCATGTAGTAATTTATTATTGATTCATTTAAAATTATTGTCAGTGAACGCAAATATATATTGTCCTGTTGAATTGTTCTTATTGAAACTGAATTGCGATATAGTTATAACATTTTTATTTTCAAGGTGCTAGTAAACTCTTTTATACAATGCTTTATCAAAAAGTTCGAAATAGATCGGTAATTTGATGCAACTGACCGAGTGTGGTGGTGAAACGGTTAGCGTTCTGGCCTCGCATTCGGGAGGACGGCGGTTCGAATCCCCGTCCGGGCATCCAGATTTTGTTTTTCCATGGTTTCCCCAAATAACTCCAGGTGAATGCCTGGATGCTTCCTTCAAAAGGCCATGGCAGAATTCCTTCCCATTCCTTGCCCCCCATCCTTTCCCGTCTCTAAAGACCTCGCTGTTAAGAGACGTTAAGCAGTTAAAAAAAAAGATACAACTGACTTGTCTCCTTTATACAGCACTCTTAAGTATATCCGGCAAGGTGCCCTGAGGTAGAAATGTATTAAACAGATAACTTAGTACAATACTTAATTCTCTGGAGCACAGTTTAATTAATCTGCTGAAAATCCCATGATAACCAGTCAACCATTTTCTCTTAAGAAGTATTACAACGGTGTTGTCAATAGCCCGCCCCCGCGATGGCTCACTATCTCTGTCTCGTAATCTCACCAGTTACACAACGAGAGCTGAAGCTAAGGTGGAACGGAAACACAGTTCTAGTAAATCGCTTTTACGCGAACACCAATGACGTAATGTCGCCTGAAGTTTACGAGCATGTGTTGATAATAATCACGTCAACTACGCAGCAGAAAACTGCTTCTCATACGTTAATGTTCATCTAATATTTGGTAGCAGTATTCAACATATGAACAATTGTGTTACGCAATAATCTAGGAGAAGCTGTAACCAACATTCTGTACATTACTGTTGTCCAGGCAAGAGGGAGCTACGTCACCGCGTTTATTAGTGGCCACAAAACATTTTTATTTCTTATTTTTTTACAACGATTAAAGTCATTCATACTTCTTATGAAAGTTTTTTGAAGAGAGTGTCAATGTGAAAGAAAAACTAGTAGCCCTATTAAATAAATGAGATTTCCGGTTAATTAAAAAATACCAGCAGTGTTCTGCTAATAGAGCAATTAGTTGAATCTATAGCTTTCCTAAGATTTCACTTGGTGTTTGTATACTGAAAACCTATTGTTATTATTTTTTTTTAAAATGAATAATATCCACTATTTGGAAATCACATGTTTTAGAATTTTTGTTAGATTTGGCTGTCTCATCCAGCAACACGCAAACACTACTGAAAAGTTTCTGACGGGGTTTAAACAACTGACGGCGAGCAAGAAATTAAAATTTATTCTAAAAAAATTATTAGTTTGGATGCACGCAAGCTATATGTAGAACTACAGTAAATATGTCGCTTCCTTGTTAGACTATTTAAAATTAGCACCTTCAGAAAAATAAGTTTCTTTAGGTGCTGCTTTCACTACTGAATTATAGAAACTCGATTTCACACTTCGTTTGACTAGTTGAACATTTTCTTATATATTTTTGGATTTATCTTATTATGATTTTGATTTTGTACTGGATTATATAAATTACCTATTTCAGTATAATAAAGAAGATAAGTCGTTAGTCTACAAGAAAACGATGGCCGGTCACTCGTTGTTGGTAGCCGTGGGAAGCTTTTCTTCAAAATTTACATCAAATTACTTGCAAATACGGTTACAGATTTTGTGATTAGATGTACGGTATACGAATACTTTTAAAGTTGTTTAGGAGGATATTTGTTTGTACTTTTTTTATAGTCACTGTCTGTGTGACCTGGTGCATGGTGAGTTGTGTTTGTTTGTGTCGGAATGAGTGTTTCTTCGACCCTCAAACACCCACCTAATACAGTGGATTACATTCCGAGCAGTTTTTCAGTTTTCTCACCATGATATTAAACTATAATCCGTACAATTAAGAAAAACAGAGGATAGTATAACACAACTATAAGGCAATTAATGCAAACCGCTCTCATCACTATTTGTAGCAATTGGTGGTTCAGTGGTTTGGATGTCTGACTGAGGATCGAAAGGAGGTTACACAGCACTGGAGGTGATTCCTACACATCCGGAATCGAAAAGTTGGTACACCGTTCCCAGAAAAGTTTACAGTCACTTGGGGGCTATATGGAAAAGTGAATTTACATTGTATGTTGTCATAACCGTATCGCCTATGTGTAGGTGGTTTCATAATTTGGAAGTGTAACTTACTTTTTGATTTGCCCTCGTATATGCGTCTGTGTGTGTGTGTGGAGATGTTTCAGCCGACCACCCACAGCGGGGATAAGTCCTGTTCGAGGAATACGGCGGAAGTAGGGTGATAAGACGGGCTGAAGCCGACTCCAAGAGTTCTCAAAAACATCGTCGCAGGGCAAAGGTCGAATAGAATGTTGGGAGACAGTGTGGGTAGCATTGCGGAGAAATGAGTTTGAAAATGAAACAAAACATTCTGAAAATTCAGAAGCTTAAAAGGTTTTTGAAATAGAAAAATTTTACGATTGATCGGATGAAATAATGTATGCTTGGTCGTGGAAACAGGGCAATCGATTTTATATGAGATACGATTTGATGTACAATCAGGGAAATAATATGATTAAATCTCATTCATCATGTAAAGCGAAGTAATAATGCGTGACTAATTTATTTTATTTAGCTAGCAGAATATTATAAGAATTTAACTTTTTGTATATTATAAATGATGATCTTAATTAGCATTTTAAATGAGTTTGATTATTTAATATAATTTCTTGTTACTTTTGGTTTATGAAAATTAACGCTAAGACTTGCGCGTAAATAAATAACCAGTGTTGGCAACAAAAAGCTCTCAAATATGGTTTTCAATGATAATTAAAGTTGATATGACAGATATTACTGATTTTAGTAGAAGCTGTAAAATCATTGCCACGTGGATGTAATAAATTTCATATTCACATGTAAAAGATCTTCCATTCCAAAATATCCCTCCTGTAAATGGTAGAATTAATATTCGTAGAAAGCGATTACATGATTATTAAAATATTTAATGTAATAATAAAACATTGTTTTATAAAACAAAGCGTTTATTACAGTGTATAGCATTTCAGATTTCATGTAACTCCTACTTCTGTAAAGATTTCAGAATTTGTGACATTCATAACGGATAGTAAAATAGGAACTGAAGATCGAATAAAAATAGATTAAAAAAGCTGCAATAATTACAGAATACAGGTATTTGGACTACGATCGTATATGGCATTTCCTTTAAAAAAATATAAGTATTCTTGCTAATTAAAAACAAGGAAATACACACTCCTGAATTTTGACCAGGTCACAGAGCGGTAACCCTCAGGCCTGGTCTTCGAGAGGACGAAGGCTCGAATCCCAGTTCGGCCGTCCAGAATTTGGTTTTCCAAGGTTTCTCTAAATCTCCTCAAGGGATTGTCGGGATGGTTCCTTCAAAACGCCATGATCGGATTTCTTGTCATTCCGTGCCCTGACTCTCTACCAGCTTTAATGATATCGATTTGAACAATTGTTATATACTGTATAAAACCAATAAATCAACCAGATCCCATCGATTTACGTGCAAAATAATTTTTATCCCAGATAAAGTTGCCAAGTTACAGATTTATCATAAAATAATAGCAGTCATTAAATGAAGTTAAAATCTGTATCTAAGTTCAATTATTTTACCTGACACAATTTTGATTTGTGCTCTTCTTAAACTAACCAAAACACGTCACTTGGATTTACATGTGGGACATAGTAATTTTCGCAATTGTTCAGGGATTCGCACAAAAATATCGTAATAACTGGAATACAAAGTGACCTCAAAACCCACTCAATTTTTTATGATCTATACCCGAAGCAACTAGTGTTATTTCCTTGCAGAAATCGTGAGTAAACTATGGATGTTATCACTGAGTTATGTGTACCAAAAATTTCGAATAAAGAGACTGTAACTAATTTCGAGGACGCATGACCGATCATTACCAGTTTATAGAATCTCGCATTGAACTGTATGACCTACACCAACAAGTCTTGAAACATGTAGAAAAAATAATGTATAACAAACAATGGTAAATTGTAAACCAATATTTTTTTTTTGTAAAATTAGTGTTAAAGAACAGTCGGCGGACGCGCCGCCTTGTAAGGTAACCCTCGAAGCTCGTTATCATATGGGGTTACGTTCAGCAGTACACCAGGAGTACACAGGCCTCTCTCGTCGTTAGTGAGTCATTATTCAGTCAGTTCTTGTTCGAGTGTGAAGTTGAAAATCCGGGAGTCATATGGAGCAATTTTTTTATTTATTTATTTTGCTTGGGCTTTGCACCTCGTTGACAGCTGTGTCATTAGAGGCGGGATGGGATTTGGGCAAGGAACGAGAAGGGATTCGGCCATGGCCTTTTTGAAGGAAGCATCCTGGCATTCACCTGGGGTGATTTGGGGAAACCATGGAAAACCCAAATCTGAATGCACGGACGGGGATTGGAACTCGCGTCCTCCCGAATGCGAGGCCAGAACGTTAACCGTTCACCCACCACGCTCCGTGATCCCAAAACGACCTGGGGGGGGGGGGGGGAAGAGGCAAGTTCGAGATGGTACCACACCTCTCCGCCGTCACTAGTTCAAGCATACCATCCAGATTTCAGGGGCCGTAGTCTGTTGTAAGAAACTATCAAGTAACCTTTTGTTGATGTACGACCACTCTCTTTGAGAGTGCATTGTAAATATACTTGCTTAAGCCAAACGTTATATCGTTATTAGTTCCAGCATAAGCAACCATAGAAGCGGTAACCTTGCAGTTAGTGTTGCAACGAAAGTGTCATCACGGAACCAGAAACGGTAACAGATGTCAGAAGTAAATTTTAGCGGAAACGGAAACAGAAGCGGATATGGAAGCGGACATGTAAATACTGCAAATAAAATGTGCAACTTTTATCAATTATTATTTGTAATGACGATGAAATAGGCTTGACTTCATTTTCAATTTGAGTTTGGCCCATTCTATGGATTTGCCATCGTCATGTTGTGTGGAGTTTGTTTTATCTCTGGATTCTCTGTACCTGCTGATCATCATATTTAGTAATTTAATTTGAATCTGCTAAGCAGTGATGCTGTTGAAAAATGAGGTATATATCGCGGGACTAAATACGTCGCACTAGTTTATTTGTTGTCTTTGGTTAGTTCTCACTTGCGTTTAATTCATCGCGTAATCTCAAATTTTGGAATTGTTCTGAAGTATTAGCGCTTTCCTCTTCTTGTTGTAATGTGTTCATAAGAAATTTAATGAATAGTATGATTGTTCACATACTCATATGGGAATTACTTAACTTATTAATAATTTCTACAAGTGGTTTTATTAATTGCACAAATTTCTTCAGGGGAGATCATCGCGATTGGATTTGCGCTTACGTACAAGGCAAGCGAATCCTTAAGTTTCAGAAACCTTTCCATCAAGTAGAATGTGCAGCTCTATATGAAAATAAAACAAATTTAAATAATAATTACTGATAACGTAGCTTTCCGTTAGTGAATTAATTTTTCGAATCAGTCAAATAGTTCTAGAGATTCGGACTACAAACAAATATAATTTGTTTATAATATTGATTATTAGTCTACTTGGATCATAGACCACATACCTAATAGAAATCAAATAATTATACTCGATGACTTAGATAGATATTAGATAATGACTAATTATTAACTTTAACATTTTCCGTGTATGACAATGCTGCCTGAATGACAGATATAGCAGACTGATTAAGGCGTTGCTTTTAAATTTTTGTTAGCGCTGCTTATGCGAACAACGAATAGTTGAAATAGGCGACAATTTTTTTTTTCAGTTTGGCAGTAAGTTGTAGGAGCCACTCTTGAGATTCAACACCTGCTCGAAAGCAAAGTTGGATCTGTTGTATTGCACAACTGACACCCACTAAGCCTAACAACTGTATTACTCTATCAAAGTTAGATCCATGATCGCGAACCATGCAGTCCACTGTTTAGCCATGTACGCCACATTCTTCAAGAATAGTTTGAAATTTCTCCTGCCATATTAGAACTATATTAGACACCTACCTTTTATTTAACCCAGGTAACTGTTGGTTCTTTTGACATCTCAAGTCATAAATAAATATCAACTGACTTTTTTTCCAATTCCGATTGAAGTTTAACAGCTTTATCTAACTTCTCAAACTCTTGGCATGTATAGATTTAAGGTGAATAATTAAAGCTTTGAAGTGTGGCCTTTTCGTGACTAAACCTTTTCACAGAGTTTGTGTATGGCATTTGAATCTCAAATCTCAACGAATTAGATCAATATAGGACTTTTTTTTTGGTTAGTTGTTTTTCTTTTGCGCTTAAAATAATACAAAACTGGTAAAAAAAATCAACAAAAGAAAGATTTAGGCACTTACACTCACGTCACAGTGCATACGTACCGAGTGTGGTGGGTGAACGGTTAACGTTCTGGCCTCGCATTCTGGAGAGCGCGGGTTCGAATCCCCGTACGGGCATCCAGATTTGGGCTTTCCATGGATTCCCCAAATCACTCCAGGCGAATGCCGGGATGCTTCCTTCAAAAAGGCCATGGCCGAATTCCTTCCCGTTCCTTGTCCCCAGTCCCATCCCGCCTCTAACGACCTTAGCCGTCGGCGAGGCGTAAAGCAATAAGTAAAAAACAAAACAAAACAGTGCATACGTGTTCCGTAAGTAGAAATGGATAAGGAAAAAACTTGCGGAACTTCCGCAGTAACGGAAGCAGAAACAGAGGTCTGTTGCATAACTACTCGAGTAGCCATCATAGACAGATAATTTGATCTATCTACTTATTATTCCATCCTCTCTGTAATGAATGTGTCTGGAACCATGTAGCTTTTGTTTTCGGAATGCTAACGAGGTGTGTCTTGCGGGCCCAGATCGCTATTGCTACATTACCTCCAGCAGTTGTTTGTAATAACAATTCCATTCGTTATAGTCTGTCGATGTTGCCTGTGATCCTCCTTTGGAATAGAAACTAAAAAATACCATTACTTTAATGAGCATATAATTTTCAGCGAGTTTTCCACATGAGTGAAAATGTTAATATAAATACCGTTCATATATGTGGAACTAATCTTCCGAGGTTAACGTTGGAGCATTTGCGTAATTCTCCAAAGTTAACGAAGTTATGTGCTGTGTCCAGCACAAATGTATATGACCTGTGAATATTTTTTTTATTTTTTAAATGCATTCTATGGCTGGTAGACTTCATAGTCATTAGAGGCGGGAAAGGACTGGTGAAAATGAAAGGAAAAATGTTCTGCTAGGACCATTTGAAGGAAACGTCCCGGCATTCATCTGGAGTGATTTCAGTGAAAGATGTAAAACAAAAAAACAGGATGGCCTGGTAAAAATTCTAACCGACATCCTCCCGAATGCACGGTCAGAGCGTTGCCGCTCACCTACAACGCTCGGTTTCAAATGTTGATTATCTCTTTTTATGTAATACGTTGTTGACGCTTTCGTTACACAGTATTGTATGATCCCATGCGGAAGGGACTTGTTTAACCTGCTAAGTTCTCGCCATTAACTCTACCGATAGGTAGCTGATACGATTTATCGGTCTAATGTCGAGTGAAAAGGAGGTTAGCTATTTTCAGTTTGGCACATTATGTGGGCTCCAAAATCGATTTGACTTATTAGTGGAGAGGTGCCACAGCGCTATCGGATACATTGGTTGACTAATATACAAACTACTTGACCCTATACTCCCTTCTGTTATTGGACTGCACAACGTTGGCTAAACGAGCGACGCTCGAGAATTTGATTACTGGTGGCGACAAAATAACGTTTCCTTGTGGTCCAACACGTATTATTTCAAAGCAACTATAACCGCTAACAAATCACCTGTTGAAGTTAAAAATCAGTTCAGTTTGATATCATCTGTGTACAAATAACATAATGTACCGAGCGTGGTGGTTGAACGATTAACGTTCTGGCCTCGCATTCGGGAGGACGCGGGTTCGAATACCCATCCGGGCATCCAGAATTGGGTTTTACATGGTTTCCCCAAAATCACTCCAGGCGAATGCCGTGATGCCTCCTTCAAAAAGGCCAAGGCCGAATGCCTACCCGTTCCTTGCCCCAATCCCATCCTTCCTCTAATGACCTTGCTGTCGACGAGGCGCAAATCCCAAGCAAAAAAAAAAAACAAAAAAAAAACTATAATGTACTGTCTCATTATTAAAGCTACGTGCGAGTTCAGTTAAAGGTAATATTCATGTCTGATTCCTGTCAGGGATGAACACCTACAGGTAAAACCGACAGGAACGGACATTTCAAAGCAAATGGATTTATGAATTGTCGACGTCGGGGATTGGGAATAAGGAAAGAGCTGGAATTCGGTCATGGCATTTTTTAAGAAATCGTCCTGGCTTTCACCTGATGATTCAGATAATCATGCAAAACCGAAATCTATATTTTTGGATGGGGATTCGAGCCCATAGCAACCCGAATGCCAGGTCAAAGCGTTACCTCTTACAGTACAGTACAGTGAAAAGGATCGGCTACTTTAAGTTTGTTATTCTGGGAGGCTGAATTAATCCCTTGAGGCACCCTGTCTTAGAAACTTTTAGCAATTTTATAAACAGTTGACTGTCTCTTGGCTGAAGGTACGATCCATACAGACGGAACTTCTGGCTAAAATCTATGTCAAGTCCTCGATATATTACTCCGTAGACGCGGAAGTACCAGGAAGAGAAACGTCAATTTCACTGGCTGTTTCGACTATTTTGGGAGCCAAGGACACCTCATTTATTTAGTGAAGAAACTATATGGTATTATAATAATAATTCCGTGTAGTCGTAATGACCTGGAGATAGTTTTTTTTTTTTTTAACTGCTTAACGTCTTGTAACAGCGAGGTTTTTAGAGACGGGAAAGGATGGGGGGCAAGGAATGGGACGGAATTCGGCAATGGCCTTTTGAAGGAAGCATCCCGGCATTTGCCTGGAGTGATTTGGGAAACAATGGAAAACCCAAATCTGGATGCCCGGACGAGGTTTCGAACCGCCGTCTTCCCGAATGCGAGGCGAGAACGCTAACCGTTACACCACCACGCTCGGTCTGGAGATAGGGTTTTTATTGGCCGCGCATTTCGCCCCTATCGTAGCCGCCTTAACCAAACCCGGCAATCCAGCCGGATACAGGGGACCTACAGTTTAACGTGAAATTCGAACCACGGATGCGCTCTGGTGTACTTCACTTTACACAGCAAGCTGTGCTAGAGGTGAAGGTCGGGTTAAGCGCTTTTGAAAATTCCCGCCGAGACGGGGATTCGAATCGGTGACCTTTCGATCTCCAGTCTGACGCTTAACCACTGAACCACCAGACCGCTCATCTATATGGTAAGAGAAGAAAATAATACAAATGTGTACTTTTGGAGGTGGCTGCTTTCCATGGATATTCTAATGCGTGACTACATCGGTACTAGTTGATTCTCGTTGTATATCACCACTGCAGAAGTGTTACAACTGTTAAACACTTGCGGTAAATGTGTACTCGTATCAGTTGTCTCATCTCTCAATACGACAGGGCGTGGTTTGCTGCTGTATACCAGCCAGACAGTGAGTAAGTCCTCATGGTCTTATCTGCGGGACGCCGCATCGCATGCTTCTCGCCGAGGGTCCAAGGAGTTCTGTAACGGTACAGTACATGATTTCTTCGCAATCAGCTTACTCCACTTCCGCCGTCGAGACACCGTTCATCACTTCCAGCGTACTGCGGTTTCGTGAATAACCCATGAGTTTATCCGCATAGTAGACATTTGCAGGCTCTGTGATGACCCAGTAACTTAGATTCTTGTGTATGAGTTTTAGCCACAGACCAAATATTAATTTGCCATCTGGAGTAGATGAAGCAATCTTGTCCAGTCCAGTCTAGTCTAGCCTAGTCTAGTCTAGTAATATAGTTTGTTTGTTTGGTGGTTTGTTCGTCTTCTATGAGTTCCTATACCATTCATCCAATTACGATGAAACTTTGGTGAGTTACTATGTGCGTGCCTGCGAAGGTTTCTGACAAAAAAAAAAAAAAAAAAAAAAAAAAAAAAAAACCAAAACACCCACCCCCTCTCCTCCTATATACCCCTCAATTTTTTCAAAATATTCGACACACGTACCCACAG
The DNA here is from genome assembly GCA_031002005.1 of Vandiemenella viatica. Lineage (NCBI taxonomy): Eukaryota > Metazoa > Arthropoda > Insecta > Orthoptera > Morabidae > Vandiemenella > Vandiemenella viatica. The sequence continues at coordinate 237,279,091 of CM061921.1, read as the reverse complement.
TTTTTGTCCGATAGCGATGGAACTTTGCACACAAAAACTTTAAAACAAACAGAAAAATACTGTCTACATATGTTTCCAAAAACCGCCCCTTTCCACGTTTACCTCCACTCCATAAATTTTTGAGAACGTTCTTCACACAAACACATAGTTTTTATCCTATTTTGATGGCACTCTGCATATGTGTACATTAAAACAAATAAAAAAAATACTGTCTGCATTTCGTTTACAAATTATAATTCCTCTCCTATACCCACCTTTAGTTTACGCCATCGTTTTTCCTACAAACCCAAAGCTTTTATCCAATTTTGACAGCACATAGCACACATACGTTTTAAATTCGATGGGTGTGGTGGCTCAGTGGCTACGGCGCTACGGCGCTAACTTGCGAAAGTCACTGTCTATGGTCTCAGGTTCAAATCCCAGTGGGAACAGGAGTTTTTATGAGATGGATTTTAAAGTATGATCAACGATGGACGTCCCGTGGTTGAGATTGCATATCATATAAAATAGAAAAAGAGCGGTCTGGAAGCTCACTGGTTAACAGTTCCCAGGTTTAAATCACGGTGGAAGCTGAAACTTTTAAGCGTGGTATTTGATCACATGAGGTACGCCAGATCCGTGGTTTGGATTCCAGGTTGTATTGTAGGTCCCACAGGTAAACATCTTTCCATCCTCCATGTGACACAATAGCTCAGTACTCCTTCGGAATAATTCAACCAATTTCCGGGATGTGGACTAAGTTATTTTTTATTTTTTTTTACCTTAATTTTTGGCAACGTTGTTCATACAAATTCACAGTTTTTAAACCAATTTTGATAGCACTTATTGCATGTATGCTTAAAAACAAATTGGTCTATAGTTGAATAGTTAATGCAATTACTTACGATAGTTTCTGTCTTAGGCCGTGGTTTCAAAGCAAGGGGGCAGCAGGAATTTGTTGGAGTTGCATTTGATCATCCGAGCGACACCCGGACGTTCCGTGGTTCAGATTCTAGATTAAACTGTAGGTGGCAGAGGAAAGGAACTGGAGGTCCTGCCTCTGACACAATGGGTTAGTGCACTTCCTTCGGGAGGCTTCAATCAACCATCAGGTTGTGGACTAAGTTAGTTTCTTTACTTTAAAGCAAAGAGAAAAATACTGCTACTTTTGGTTTACAAAAAAAATATCCCTCTCCTCCTTTACGCCAGCCTTAATTTTTGCCAACGCTGTTCATTCTAACCCATAGTTTCAATCCGGGTTTGATAGTATTTAGCACACCTATACTTAAGAGACATAGTAGTCTGGTAGCTTAGATCAAAGGGACATACAAGCAACCGATCGTACAAAACTCTTAAAATTTCCTACTTCCACCGTAATTTGAACATGGGACCAGACCAAAAAAATGTTTAAAATAAAGAGCTTTAACCACTGAGCTACTACACCGCTCTGTTTGTAAACATAGGTGTGCTAAATACTATCAAAACCGAATAAAAACCATGGGTCTGCTTCTGCAGAGAATGAAAGACCAAAAATATTGTATATCCCAAAGCACTAGAATAAACTTTTTAAATATTAATTTAATTCATAAAAATCATTGTATTTCCTTTATTTTGAACACGAAAATATGTATGTTTTGTTTATGCGTGCCCAATTAAGAAAGAAAAAGAGGCATTGCAAGGCATGTCGGGAAAAGCTAGTCTATAATGAATAAAGTTATTCTCATGCCAACTGGAAAGGTGATATTCGAGGGATGCCCTATCAATATTAAATTTATATTATATTATTTGTGGCGTCCAACCTCCTCCACTCATAATTCAAACCCAATAAACGAAATTACAACACGTAAAAGAAATTGAGAATACGCCTTGTGAACGTGCCTCATATTTCAAGTGTTCGCCTTGTGAAAGTGCCTCATATTTCGAGGGTTATAAATTCATTGGAGGTGGCATTTTAATACAGAGTATGGCTGAAACGTAAAGAATACATCCCAAGGAAGCAGCTCATTCAAGTTTGAACAAGTTACTTTTTGAGTGGAGGGAGCGATCATACTACCCCCTGCCTCCGTGTCACATGGCAGCCGCCAAGGAGCCGCCAAGGAGCCCTCATCACAGGAGTTGCAATGTTTTTCTATAGTGATTAATTATTTAAACTAGATTAACGCTCCTCCACTTCTTAATGATTTAGGTGACAAGAAACGGGATGTGGTAAGTGTCCAAACAGACATCTTGCGCTGGGCTTGGCATATGAATCAGTTTCTCAATGCAAATTTCATCTTGATTTCACAGAGAGTGTCGGTATTATACAAGATAAAGAGTCAATTTTATTTTTGGTAATCCTGATTTTATTCACAATGTAATTTAATTCGGAAAAGGTTGATATTTATAAACGATCTAGGACACAATGTAAAATAAAAAAAGCAACAAATATTGTTAGCTAAAGATGCAGTCGTCTATAGGTAAGTAAAGTCTTCTGATGATTATTTGCAGGTTCGACCTGATCTCAACGTTGTTCAATCTCTTTTTTTTTCTTCTTTTTTTTTTCTTCACCTCCTTTTCCCTTCATTATAATTCGGCTGCCTTTGATTAGTTTTGCTCATCAATGGCATGGTAAAATGTGGAGCTTCAGTTTTACGGCTTCATGCCATTTCTGAAGGCATGCATTTTATATCTGCTAGCAAGTTTTACTATGTACTAATGAAGAAAGTGAATTGTTGCTATTTGTCTGCAAAATGTGTAAATATGTTCCTTGTGAGATAAATGATTTTTTTTTTTTTTTTTTGTAAACTGTGTAGCTATTGAGGCGGAGATTGGGGAGCATCCCGACATTCCCCTTTACCACCTTTCAGGACGGCATGGGCCCGTACCCGGCCCCGTTGAACCTCCACGGTCTCTCAGCGCACTAAGCAGCACTGGTGGGTCTAACGATATTTCAGTATAATGGAATAAATGGCAGCTTAAATTGAATTGCAGTTAGTGAAATGTATTGAGACTAAGAAATGAAACGACTTCTCTTGCCCAACAGTAAAACGTAAGCCGTTCAGTTCTTGGATCCTAGACTGCAATTTATAGGTAGAATTTTTAAGAATTTCAACTTATTTGTACAGGAAAAAGCGTATAAAGCTCCTGTGCGTCCTCGTCTGAAGTATTGTGCTACATGGGATCCGTCTGGAAACTGCAGAAAAGAACCACGTGATTTGTGACAATTTACCACAGTCCTTACGAATGTGTCGCAGAATTGACACGGAAATTGAATTGAGATAAGTGGTAGACAGGAATAATTTCCGGCCGGCCTCGGTAGCGTAGGGGCTAGAGTGTTAGATCCGCGTGCCGAAGGCCGCCGGTTCGAATCCGGCCGCGGGCATGGATGTTGTGTGTCTGTGTGAATGTCCTGTCCGTCCTGTGGCGTCCATACATTGGAAAAATACAATATATATGACGACTTATACACTGAAAGCTACAAAAATTACATTTAGCTGGCTGTATGGCCTTCGTTGCAAAATGGCATTAAAAAAAAAGTAATTTCCGCATTAACAGGTAAACAACTTATGTTATTGAGGAATGCAGCGAAATACTTCTCCTACCAACGTACTCGTGTCACAGTGAGAAAATAGCTGAGAACAGGGAAATAAGATGCCAAACTGATGATTGTATGAATTCTTTCTTTCCTCGTGCTATTTGAATCACTCCAGGCAAATGCCGGGATGCTTCCTTCAAAAAGCCATGGCCGAATTCCTTCCCATTCCTTGCCCCCCCATCCTTTCCCGTCTCTAAAGACCTCGCTTTTGAGAGACGTAAAGCAGTTAAAAAAATCGTGCTATTTAGGTTGGAATGCATAGAATGGAGATTAGCACTTCCTTCCACCAACAATTCTTTGTTAATTATAGAGTATGGATGTAGACCTTGCAGCTAATTATAGATTGACGATATATGAGATACTGGAGGAGCTGCATAGACTATAGGTTTCGCAGATTCCAGAAGCATTAATCAGTATGGTAGTGCGGGTGGGAGTGACGAAAACATAAACTTCAATAAATAAGGTAACGGCTGCGAAATAAAGAATATGAGAACATTTTTAAAATATACTGGACACAGGTTATGGGCATTAAATACGGGGGTTGGAATTTTTCCAAAGGAGGACACCTAAATTTGTCTGTAGAAAATACCAAACGGGGAAATTATAACTAAAATGATAAAAAAAAAGGTGGGTCGGGAAGCACTGAAGCAAAGAAGGCGTGTTAAGAGACTAGCGGACATGTGCATGACTTAAATAGGTGATGAGACCTGGATAAATATTAGGGGAATACGAGAAACAGCATGTGGAATGGAAGAGATAACCATGATAATAAATTATAGTATCTGATTTCAGGCATAACTTTTCATCTATAGGAAGAGTAGTCAAGGACTAGAACCAATGTTCTGAGGATGTGAATAATAATATACCTCAGATTGTAATGGTAAAATATACATGAATCGTAAATATGTATGTACGGAAATTTTTACAGTGCATGGGCTCCACTGCAATTAATTAATAATAGTAATATGTGCTGCTAGTGATTTTGGAGCAACGCCAGGTATACTGCAGAGATATGGCGAAAAAAATGGCTGTTTCTGGTTGTAAAACATACCTTTCTATGCCGAGATGTTATCTCCGCTCCGTTATCAGAGTAATGATACACATTGCCTGATCATCACAATCACATCTCAACAGAATTTAACTTGTGAACTATTCAATGCATCACACATAGAGGCGTGGATCCGTTATTGAGGTATCCAGAGAGAAAAAATTTCCCCACGCAGTCACACGTTAAAAAACAATCAACGACTGCTTCCGGTAACGGCGGGAACGACGCGAGCGCTAATGTTATGAGGTCTCGCCGCTCGTGGTGTGTTACAAACAGTTGTCTCTAATTGAACAGATACACATTTCATTCGCGTGAATGACAGAAATTTTTCGTATTAATTCGAATGTTGTCTAAACTCAGATAGTTTATTAATTAGAAACCGGATGTAGGTAAACTATCTGAAACCACGACGAAACATTTCGTACAGAATATAGGATACACAATGTTTAGAAAAACGGCAACACGGATGCTTTCACGTTAGTTGTTGACTAACCACAGAAGGGAATTGATTTCCCACTGCACCACCATAACAAGAAATTCCTAAATGGGCTCTAACAGTGTATGCATCTAATAACTAGCTGAAACCCGCGACTTCGTACGCGTGGATTAACAATTTCTTTGCCAGAATTGAATAAAGATAGCTGTTTGTAACGATGGATTGGTCTCAAACAACACCGAGTAGGCATGACAAGACAGCCAACACTATATCATTCTACCATCGAACCCCTCTCTTGAAAGGAATCAATTTCCAACATATTTAAAAACACAAAAACAAACGAAGGTGAGGGGATTTGTGTGTGTGTGTGGGGGGTGGGGGGGAGGTGTTAACTAATGGCAGCTTTATTTCAGCTTGGTCTTTTCTCCTTTCTTCAGAATGAGCATCCGATTCATGGGTTCTAATAACTTTAGCTGATAGTGCTCTGCTAGAGCTAAAACTTAGGCAAGTTTACGCCCGTAAGGCATGTCAAAAAAAGAAGGCAAAATAATCTCGTGCTAGAAACATTTAAGCAGACACAAAGTAATAGGACAGAGAAAATCTACATCTATACTAAATAATACGTTTTTTCTCTTAAACGAAATTTATTAACAAATTATAGTACTAAAATAATGCGCGAGAAGCATAGCTTGAGCAAGCGACGTAACATTACAAACTAACACACACATCCGTCACTCTGTCACCATTCGATAAGTTCCCAAAATTTCGTGACTACAACTGTTAATCATACCGAAAAAAAAAATTAATGTTCCCTCCCTACAGATTTTCTTGTTAAATTCCGTCAATATCGGTAGTCGTCAAAACGTAACAAAAAGACAGAGACCTGCTTCGCATTTATAGTATTATTACCGCAGATCACACACACATTGAATGCGAATCACCACTGAGGGATCAATATAACGTAAAAAAGTGTACACCTACAGCATTGCAAGACTACCTACGATTTACCTCGCATTTCACCACTAAATTTATTATATCTACAGTTTCAATCCGAATAACCGACAGTCCAGACGTGACTCTTACGATAAATTAAAAAAAATAATCTTTGCCTCCACGGAGATTTGAACCGATGACCACCATCCAAAACATCAGTAAGCAAGCGATTTAACTACTAAGCTAACTAACCGCTATATGGGAAGGCAGTATCGAAACCTACACATCCAACGCGTCTGTCTATCGCCGTTAAGTAATTTTTTGAAATTATAAGACAACATGTATTATTAAAACAGATAACTTTTCAACCAAATGAAGACAGTATTTTCCTCCTTATTTCAAAGAATAAGTGTGAAAAGTTTCATCGAGATCGGATGAAATATGAGGTTTTGTATGAAGAACAAACATACATACAATCATCTTTATATATATAACTTTGTTTCTTTCTCCGTAACTTCTAAAAAGCACCCCAACTCATTTTATTTGAAATATATACTTTTTACGGGTTGAAGTTTAATTTTTTGTTAAGTTATTTATTGCTATTATAAATCCAAAGCATATGTGATTACCCAAAACATCTGAAAGCACCACACGTGAAACTGTTGTAGATATGCACATTTTTATGCATATTTATGTTATTTGTGGATAGCAAATTTTAATCGACTGCTGTCCACGAAATTTGTTCGTTGACATAATAGCATCCTTTACCTTGAAAAGATAAAACTAACTATTAATATAATGATCTAAGAGCCGTGCATTAAGGCGCCGCGACACTGGTTAGGACAGGTACAACGGTACCAGATTCGAGTCCTGGTCTCCGGTATCCAGGACATCAAGGACAGTTACAACAGTTATGTGCCAGCTTGCCTTAGGATAGGATACAAGAGATTTTTGACACAATTCCCAGCGGGATCAATGGATGCATCTGGGCCACAAGAGGTTCAACGTTAAACTGATAAATGGGCTCATACTACTAAGTTATTTGCCGGTTTGAATCTATGTTGTAATGACTGGAATAATATCACATACCCTCTCACTCCATGAAGTTTCATTTAGTTTCCTCATTCCCCTTTGGCCACGACGTTGACGAGGCGTAAAACCATAAGGCTAAAAACAGGCTTATCTGATTTGGGTTGCTTCACTATTTTTCGTCAGACAGTGTATTTCTTTTAACTAATCCCATTTACTTTCTAGTGTACTTCCTTCTAGATACTGATTCTCAAAAACTCATATTCAGTTCTGAAACCGTTGCTTTTTTATAATTATACCCTTAATATCCCTCTTCCTTGATTACTGATTTCTTGATCCCCCATATGTCAATCACAAATGCCCCATGGTCACCTGTTCCCTGTGTCACATGAGACTCCCATTATTTTTATCTGGCCTTATTACGAAAATATCCAGCATATTGTGACCCCTTGTATTTTTTTCCACGATTTGTGTAATCTCCTCATCCCTCACCAAGCAAACTTCATGTGCAAACCTCTGTTCACTTGATTTGATAATTCCGTTCTTCCTCCAAGTAACACCTGGTATATTTATATCCCCACCAATTACCCCGAATGTGATATTATGTTCTCCCCTGTAGTCTCATTTTGTTAATTCATCTACCCACTTTTGTAAGCAGCTGTGACTCGTTATCTTACCACTTCTATCCCCCCCCCCTCCCAAAATATTCTGTACCAGCCATTCTTATTGGTCGTAAATACACGCGAATGGTACTAGTCATCTCTAATACTCCGTCACTAATTCCTGATCTATCTGTTCGGCATACTCTGTAATCCCCGAGATGAAACTCATTGTCAAGTATCATATGCTACTTGTATATACCTTAATATTATATAAAGAGGAATAAGAGGTTCAGTTCTTTTACATAAACAAGCATCACTCGTGCTCTGGTTACGACGTCTGGTGATGAATTAATGACACATATACCAAACAAATTGCAGGGTAAGTTGGTCTGCGATGTTTTTTGTTATGTAAATTTATGTGCAAGTCTTAAAAATAATGATTTTATTTTTCCCTTGGCTTATCCTATCGAAAATATATGCAATTAATCTCCAAAAACCTTTTAAAAAGGATAAAATTTATAAATACTGTATTATTAATTGTTGATATTTGTTCAGAAATTATGCATCTGTGGTTATATATTAATGTTTAATCTTAAGAAACGCTAGATTTCCCTGCTCACCTGTCTGCCACTGCGGCAGCTGCGTCAACTTAAATGCCTACTGCACAGGTGCTAACCACACGACCGCTCAGCCCAACACAGTGCCTATCAATACGCCAGGGTATGTGTTTTACTATTGTAGACAGGACTGAATATTTTCACTGTTTCAGTGATTCACTCAGCATTTAATGCAGTAAACACACATATTCCGAATTAAATTTAATTTTGAAGGTGAACATGTTCCCGGGGTAATTTCCGTACACACCTGCCTACGTATTTCATGATTATTTTATCTTCAAGGCCATTCACTACAATATCACCACACAACTACTTTGTCCGTCGTGAATTTTAAATTTTCTCAGTGTTTCTTCTTAGTCATTCATCATTTCCTTTACTAATTCATTCCAATCCCTGACTCCCTTTCCCACAAAAGAAAATTTTTCTACTCCTTAAATCCTTAAATCAAGTGCCAACTTATAGTCATGGTCATCACTGCCTTACCATGTACGATTCTTATTTTTTCTACTAGTATCAATGCAAGCCTCATCGGCAATAAAACGTTATACATTCCAAGCAATTTCTTCATAGGTCTCCTGTCTTTCAATGAATCCTATCCAGTTCCTGCATTATATTTGTTACTTGCAATCTTTTGCCCTAATTTCTACAAACAAATGTAGCTGCCTTTCTTTAGTGCCATGGATAACCATGTATAGAGCTGTCATCCGATAAACGCGAAAGCAGGTAGCAATCAATGTTAAAAACACTAGTTAAAACCTTTCTTTGGACGATCGCATAAAGCCGGAACAGAAGACATGAAGCGTAGTTAAATATAATTTCCCTGTGATACTGGCTAACATTCAGTTATTAGAAATAAACCTTTTCTTATAGTTCTTTTACACCACACCCCAAACAAATGTACATGTTGTTAATTACCGAGTGTGATGATAACTGATATTCCTGTTGGACCAGGACCATGACGGGATTAGTTAGATCTTCAGTAACTTCACATCATGGTACTATATACTTTCGTGAAAGTTATCCATTGTATTTCGGCTGTGAAAGTTTTCATCAATGATATGAGATTGACTAATCGAGGATGGGATGATATTTCTAATTACGCAGACAAAAAATTGAAGTTCAAGGTTTTCTTAAAGCAACAGCATACACGATTCGTCACTGCGCGGATGAAAGTTAGGTTAGAACCTCTTGACACGTTCAGACCCGACCACAACACATTACTGAATTCCAGAAACATACTATTTGGTTGCGGCATACTAGGTTGTTTGGTCTTACCAAGTTATTTGCGCATACAATAACGCTGTCCCAATTAAAGAAATTATATTATACTAGCTAATACCCGCGAACATTATGAATTTTCTAGATTATAATAATTTGCTTACAACAAATCAACATGGATTTCGGAAGAAAAGATCATGTGAAACACAGCTGGCCCTATTTACACACGACGTAATGAAAGTTATCGATACAGGTTCACAAGTAGATGCAATTTTTTTAGATTTCCAGAAAGCATTTGACTCTGTGCCACACAACCGCCTTTTAGCGAAGCTTCGAGCGTACGGTATATCGGATCAGCTTTGTGAATGGATAAAGGATTTTCTAACTGGTCGGTCGCAGTATGTTGTCGTTGAAGGAGAAAGTTCTTCTAATCTAGATGTTACATCGGGTGTACCTCAAGGAAGTGTAATAGGACCACTTCTTTTCTTAATTTTTATAAACGATCTCGGAGACAAAGTGGAAAGCCTTTTTAGATTGTTTGCTGATGATGCGGTTATTTATAGGGAAGTAAGAACTTTGGCCGATTGCTTAGAAATTCAGCGCGATCTGGATGTTATTTTGGCTTGGTGCGCTGAGTGGCAACTTACTCTAAACTGTAAAAAGTGCAAGACAATGAGCATAACTAACAAAAAGAATCTGATTGTTCAGAAATACGAGTTAAACAATACAGTTATTGATATGGTCGATTCTATTAAATATTTGGGAGTAACAGTACAAAGGAACATGAAATGGGACATACACATTAATTCTTTAGTAGGTAGAGCAAATTCTAGGCTGCGATTCATAGGTAGAATCTTGAAAAATTGTAATGAACAAACAAAGGAGATAGCGTACAAATCTCTTGTGCGTCCACATTTGGATTATTGTTGTGCCATTTGGGACCCGTTTCGTAAGGGATTGATCGAAAGTATAGAGAAAGTACAGAGAAGAGCCGCTCGATTCGTGACCGCTTGCTACAGTCCTTATGAAAGCGTCACAGAACTGATTAGTAGATTAGGTTGGGAGTCTCTGGTAGATAGACGACACACGTTTCGTTTAAACTTATTGGAAAACATGCGTACTCCAACTTTCACTCATGAGTGTAGTGAAATACTTCTTCCACCAACCTATTTGAGTCGGAAGGACAGGAAAGATAAAATTAGAGAAATAAGGTGCCGGACTGTTTCTTATATGAATTCTTTTTTCCCTCGTACCATTAGGGATTGGAATGCACAGCAAAGAGATTAGCTTTGGTACTGAGCACCCTCTGCCACCCACAATTTTGTGAATTGCAGAGTATATATGTAGATATAGAGGTGTAGACTTCGTACGCGTGGATTAAGAATTTATTTGCCAGAATTGAATATAGAAAGTTATTGGTCGCGAAGGATTGGTCCCAAACAACACCGAGTCGGCATAATATGACCGGAAAGCCATTACTGTATCATTCTACCATCGAACCTGTCTCTTGAAGAGAATAAATTTCCAACATATTTAAAAACACAAAAACAAACGAAGGTGAGGGGATGTAGGAGGGGGAGGGTGTTTACTAAGGGCAGCTATATTTCAGCAAGGTCTTTTCTTCTTTCTTCAGCATGAGGATGAGCATCCGATTCTTGAGTTCTAATAACTTAAGCTGATAGTGCTCTGCTAGAGCTACAACTTAGGCCAGTTTACGCCGGCAAGACATGTCAAAAAAGAAGGCAAATTAAACTGCTGCCAGAAACATTCAAGCAGACACAAAGTAATAGGACAGAGAAAATCAACATCAATACTAAATAATACATTTTTTCTCTAAACGAAATTTATTAACAAATTATACACTAACATAATGCGTGAGATGCTTGAGCAAGCGACGTAACATTACAGACTAACACACACATCTGTCTCTCTATTACCATTCGATAAGTTCTCAAAATTTCTTGACTACAACTGATAATCATACCGAAAAAAAAAAATTTCCTCTGCCCTCCCTACAGATTTTCTTGTCAAATTCCGTCAATATCGGTTTAAGCATTTAGTTGTCAAAACGTAACAAAAGACACAGACTTACTTCCATATTTATAGTATCATTACTGCAGATCTCTCACACACACTAACTGCTAATCACCCCTGAGGGATCAATATAACATAAAAAGTGTACACCTACAGCATTGCAAGACTTCCTACTGTTTGCCTTGCATTGCACCCCTAACTTTGTGATATCTACAGTTTACGATTCAATCCGAATAACCGACGGCCCAGGCGTGACTCTTACGATCAAAACAATTTTTAAAAATCTTAGCCTCCACGGAGATTTGAACTGGTGACCACGACCCAAACATTAGTAACAAGTGCTTTAACCACTCAGCTACATGGTCGCTACACGGAAAAACATTACCGAGACCTCCATATCCAATGCGTCTGTCTATCGCCGTTCAGCAATTTTTCGAAATTTTAAGACAACATGTATTATTTATACAGATTATTTTTCAACTAAATGTGGACAGTATTTTTCTCCTTGTTTCAAAGGATAAGTGTGCAAAGTTTCATCGAGATCGGATGAAAACTGTGGATTTGTATGAAGAACAAACAAACAAACATACATACATTCATCTTTATATATGTAGATTTGGTAGTGGCCTTCTCCTTCAATGACTTGCATATCTTCTCTTTCCCCAACATTGTCCCGAATTTCTTTATTTCCCTTGGAAAAACTATTGTTATCTCCTTGATCGTTAATTTCAAGCAAATGTGTGTCATTCTCACCTTTTTTTACGCCATTCTCATTATGTTTCACGTCATTCTCAGTTTCTTGCACGTCGTTTTCATGTTCTTGTATATCATCTACATCGTCTACTCCCCTTTGATTTCTTTGTAAAGTAATGTTTGTTCCTTGGACTAGAATAGTTTGATTAGTTGTCCTCAACATTATTTGCATTCATTTTAACTTTCTCGAGCTCTCTTCTTTGCATAGTTACTTGTTTAGACAGTATTGTTCTTCCGTCTTTCATAGACACCCCTTCAATCTCAATCCTCTCTTGTGGTTGACTTTTTTTTTTTTTTTTTTTAATTGCCTTCGGTCATTGCGACCATTTAGCAAGCTCCAATTTGTTTTGTACAGAGTATTGTATTAGGCTCTAATCATGATATTGTGGACACTACAGTGAGGACAGCACAAGACGAACACAACACTTAATTAAAACCACCCATGCCCGAGGCCGGACTCGAACCGGCGGCCCTTGCAATGCGAAGCCAGCGCGCTAGCAAAAACACTGCCAGGGCCGGCTTGTGGTTGACTTGTTTGATTCTTCAGTCCATATAGTACTTCCTCCAATTTGAAATTCACTGCGATGAAATTACGCTCAAGGATCTCTTCTTGTTTCTCAAACTGTTTGTCAATATCTTCAATCAGGGCAGCGTTTTTCTCACTAATACGTTGGATAACTCTAAAATTGTCATCAGTACTGAAGGGCAATAAATTTCAAATCAAAATCTATTCGCAGTGTATTATAACCTGTTCGAAGATCACTGCTATATGTTTTAAGTTAATTTATACTACTTTTTATCTCTACCATAATATCCTTGTAAGATATTGCTGCCTCTTAAGTCACCCCTTCCATTCCTGCTAGATGATAAAAGAATCTTCAAACCATTCATCTGAAATATTATCCCCAGAGATCGTCAATAACAATCGGTAAGTGGAAACTAAATTCTACTTATCGAAACAAACAAATTGGACAGAAGTTCCTAGATCAACTACAAACCAGCGACTACTTTTCAGACCGAAAGAAATGTAAAATTAAGTCTTTTATCCTTTCAACGCGTTAAAGTCGCTGTTTTCGCCGAAAGGAACTTTAAATGCCCTACTAACAAAATGGATATAAATTACTGATCATTTATTACTACTACTTTATGTTATTTCCATCAAACAAGCTGAGAAAAACAGTAAGTAGCATAAAGCCCACTAATCATACACCAATGATAAGCAAAGGTTACTTTACAGAGAATTCTGCATGCTCAAACTTTGTCGAAAATTAAATTCTAACTTTTTTCTCTCTAAAAAATTAACAAATTAGCTACTGCTCTAATACTTATTGTTGCCTGGTTTCTTCTCGCCCGGCCGCATTGAGTTGGAACTGCGTGCAGTGATGTTAGACCAGCGCAGCAGCAGCTCAAGTCTTGTAGCAGTATCTTTATTTACACTGTTGACCTTTGCTTCGAGTCAATTCAATCAATGTAATATTTTCGTAAACTGATTTTCTTGCAGGTTTCTTTAGTGCGAGTTTGGAGATTTTGACATCCTCTTTATCTCTTACTCTTTTTTATACAGTGTATTCTCACGGTCTTTGTCATGTTTATGTCATGTCGAAATTCTGTAATTATTATTGTATTTCGACATTGATATATAAGTCCTGTCACAGATACGACCATGTCGAAATACGCTATTTATGTGTTTGAATTAGTACTGTAATGCGCAATATCCTGTTACGGATGCCATGTCAAGATTTTTTATTCACTTAAGGATTTCATTTAAATCACATAACAACACAAAAGTCTCGTTTAGGCTCACACTTCCTTCATTCGAACTCTTCATATAAATAAATTACCACTTACCACCTATCGAAGATTAACCTGTCTTCTTGGAGAATGTAGATAGCTTTTCAACACAATTGGAAAATCTTAAAGAATTCCACAAAGTCTTGAATAGGATTCTAATCGGCATTTGAATTAATTTCCAATATAATAAACCTTTCGCATGAGTTCAACTTTCTTTAACAAATCGACTCATTACCACTTTTTTATTCGTCGTCCCTCTTTTTTTTGCAGATATTGTCAAATTCTTACTGTATGTTTTCTCTGATTTACTTATATTGAAACGAGAATATTTTCCTTTTATACAACCTAAAGATATTTTATTGTAAAGTAGTGCTATTCAAAACTAGCCGTATGAGTGCTTATAATTCGACAATCTGGTAGTGAATTCCCACTGCGCGGCTTGGCTCGCCTGTTAGGTGAATCAGCCGGTGAAAACGTAGAACTCGCTTCTCCCCGTGGCCGAAGTCCACAACTTCCTCTCGTGAGTCGGCGGAACTGTCTCGCACCAATCAGCTGTCCCCCCCTTCTCTTGTTCGTCGTGATTGGCTGTACATAGGGACAAGTTACTATAACATTATTATTATAACATTTAGATTGTTAATAACTAAAAATTTAAACAATTTGCTGTTTCATTCACGCAACTGTTCATTATGTAAAGCAGTTTGGCTAGCATATTCCCCTACCATTAGTAAGTTGTGAAAAGATTCTTTAACCGTAGTGACTTTCTCGACTTCTTGTTCTTACATAAACAAAATTCTCTCTCCCGTCATTCCAGTTTATTTCTATTTATAAGTCACCGCCTCAAACTTTCCGAATCCATTCTTTATTCATCAAATGCTGATCGAAAACGTTGTACCACTATGGGCAATTATCTTGCTTTTGTATTGAAATAACTCCCGTAAGAAACGTGTGGTCTCTTGACACTATATTAATCCATAATGGATTAAAACTAAGGTACACACAGATCAATTAGAGTGATTTTAAGTCCTCATAGATGACATTGTGCCGATGTCTCATTTTTAAACAATGTGGTGCTGCTGCTTCAAGGAAATACTTCTTGGCTCTGTCCTCTGGAGAGGGTGCCAATTTTTATTAAAAAAAAACAAACAAACAAACAAACAAACAAACAGAAAAACATGTTCACTTTGTATTGTAACTAATAAGACCGATACACTAACGTCAACTGCTTCCTTCCCTGCACGGACCTGAGATGTTATTATTCCCGTGGTGATTATTCAGACGAAAGGGGTAACCCACTTTCTAGCTACCTGGGGATCACAGGTACACTTATGTTACCCGAGACCGTATTTTAATGTACACATGAATTATCTTTAATAAGTCACAGAAAGAATTTTTAATAAGCCATTGATATTTACACCGAACGTGTGGTCTGGGGACCTCATTATCAATTTTTTAAAAGTTTTTAGTAGTAATGCAGTTTATGAGTCAAAAATTTTATGCTACAGTTCAAATAAATCTTTTACCTATATTCATGAGTTATGTGGTTTATCTAAAACTATCCACTTCATTAATTCCTAGCTTTTCCTTCTCCTTATCTTTATATATAAAGATGAATGTATGTTTCTTTGTTTGTTTGTATGTTCTTCATACAAATCCACAGTTTTCATCCGATCTCGATGAAACTTTGCACACTTATCCTTTGAAACAAGGAGAAAAATACTGTCTACATTTGGTTGAAAAATTATCTGTATATATAACACATGTTGTCTCATAACTTCGATATACGGCAGTAGACAGACTCGTTGGATATGGACGTTTCCGTGAAGTGGACTGGCAGCTCAGTGGTTAAAGCGCTTGCTTACGAATATTGTGGTCTCCGGTTCAAATCTCCGTGGAGGCTAAGGTTTTAAAAAATTGTTTTTCATCGTAAGAGTCAGGCCTGGGCCTTAGGTTATTCGGATTGAATGTTAAACTGTAGATATTAGAAAGTTAGGGGTGCAATGCGAGGCAAATCGTAGGTAGTCTTGCAATGTTGTAGGTGTACACTTTTTTACGTTATAATGATCCCTCATGTGTTGTTCGCAGTCAGTGTGTGAGTGTGAACCACAGTAATATTATTATAAATATGGAAGTAAGTCTCTGTATTTTTGTTACGTTTTTACGACTAAATGGCTATATCGTTGTGATGGAATTTTATAAGGAAATCTGTATGAAGGGCACATGATATTGTTTCAAGTATGATTAACAGTTGTAGTCACGAAATTTTTAGACCTTATCGAATGGTGGCAGAAATATGTTGGAAATTGATTCTCTTCAAGAGACAGGTTCGACGGTGCAATGATATAGTGATAGCTTCCCTGTCATATTATTCCGACTCGATATTGTTTGGGACCAATCCTTCGTTACCAAAAACTTTCTATATGTAATTCTGGCAAAAAAATTCTTAATCCACGCGTACGAAGTCGCGGGTACGAGCTAGTCACTTATAAAACCAGAAATGGACTTGGATTTTTATAGTTATAATTCTTACTGGTAAAATTATCCGGCAATATAATCATCATGATAATCTTTGGATAAATAAGTAATAGGATTTATTAATTTAACTTGGCTGAGGGGGGATACTTCTACCAACACAACTGGATTCATGTTAATTTTCCTTTTACAGATTCCTCAATCAGCGTAGATAGTATAAATTTAGAGCAATCTGGTGGCTCAATGATTGGGGTCTGACTGGAGATCCGCGGTTTGAATCCCAATATCGGCTGGAATTTTCAAGAGCCCTTAAACAGACCTTTTCCTGTGCCATAGCTTGCTGAAAATGTGATATACGCCAGAAAGAATCCGTGGTTCGTATTCCCTGTTGAACTGTAGACCCCAGTGCCCAGTAGGACCAACAGCTTAGGCTAGGTCGATACGATGGGGCTGGATTGCGCAGGTGGTGAGAAACCCTGCCACCAGGTAATTACGACCACATGAGTTTATGTTTTAGTATAAATTTGAGGGAATTTTTTAATACAACTTTTAAATGTTCCATCGTAAAAAATCTTGTTGAATCTTCAGGGACAGTATTTCTTTCTCCACACAACGAACTGCAGGTGTCCAATGACTTGAGACCAGATATAACATTCTTCACCCTCGCATGTTCCGCATACTCGCTGCACACTTCTTTCTTAAATTCTTTGGAATTTCTAACGCAACGGTTTTGCTTTGCATTCTCAAGTCCATACCACCGAAAATGCCCATAAATCCATATGTTCGGTTAATTTCTACCCATAAGGGCAAGAGAATGACTTATCCTATACCATTCATGCGATCTCCAAGTAGGCCGTTGGTTATTGGTAGGAGTGGTTTCCTTATCACGGGAGATATTCCGACCGACCGAGCGTTGGGGGTGAGCGTAACGTTTGGGCTTCGCATTCTGGAGCCCCAGGCTTCAGTCTCCGTCCAGCCATCCAGATTTCGGTGTTTCATGGTTTCCCTAAATCACTCCGAGGGAATGCCGAGGTGGTTCTTGCTAATGGCCATGGCCGAATACCTTATCTTTCCTTGCCCCAGTCCTTTTTCGCTTCTAATGACCTCGACATTGTGCCATAGGAAAAAGTTATCCTGTCCCTGTTATATGTCGTAGGAAATTTAAAAAAAAAAAAAAAAACATGTCCCTGTAACCTGCGACCGTTGCGGAACTAAATGGCCAGGTGATTTTTATTGTATGACATGTTTAGTGTGAATTGTAAGAGGTAACTTATGTTTGTGTAATAGTATGCCTAATTTAGTTACCTAGTTGTTAGGCTGATTAGTTGATGGAAATAAAATTTAAAAATGTCGCTGTAACTATTGCCTATGCCATTGGAAGGTGATCCAGGATTTTCCCTTCCATAAGACCAAGATCATGATGACATTTGTTAGGTTCTCCATTACCTCTACAGAAGCCAAATAAACAGTGGAAAGCAGCCTGTGCCCTTATGTTTTCAGGCAGAAACATAACTGTCATCGTGTATTATTAAAAGTTACATTCCTTTTTAACTGTAGTGAAGTAAACATCATTTTTGAGACCTCGTTTGTGGCATGATGATTTAGCAGATGAGTGTGAGAGACTTTTCTACAGTGAACTGTTGTGTTGTTCCTTCTAGATTTCCATGCCGCAGAACATTTATGATTTATCGCCGTTAGGGACCATTTCCGTAGGTGTCTTGTACCACTACCCCTCACAACTTTTATTTTTTCGCTTCAACATTTTTGATGCCTTTATTTTTTACCCTCCTCTCCATATTTTTTATATAGTGAAGATGTTAAAATCTCGCCCTTTTGGATTTTTCAAGCCCGCGCTTCTATGCGCATCATATTCAATAATCTCCAATGAATTTTGCAGGAGCAACGAAAAACTTCTGCCAGGAACAAAACACACAATGATGTGGAACTCACTGGGTATCTAAGCCGAAGCTCAGATGCATTTGCTTTTACACTGCAGGGTGCATATTGACAATAAAGTTTTAGCGAAGCAGCGTGGTTGGTTTGTTACAACTTTTAATTTCCGGGGTTACCCGCCGTCCGGGGCTATCAGAACTTCCCCTACAGATGTGCCCTGTATTGGGACTCAGGAAGAGCAAGCGTCAGAGCCAACAAAGGAAGCACATAGAATCACCATCACCAAAAAAATCCAATGCCGTGCACGCCAGCTCCGGTAAAGTTATGATCATCTTTTTCTCTGACTTCAAGGGCCCACTTCTCATTGACTTTCTGGAACACAGCGGCACAATTAATGCACAGCGATACGTGGACACTTTGCAAAAATCGAAGCTCGCCATCAAGTCCAAAGACCCAGGAATGTTGACGGACGGCACCATTCTTTTGCAGCTTCATTCCCACCCACATGTTTCCAAGGTTGTTTCGACTATGCTGCAGACGTTTCGCTGGGAAGAACTTACACATCCTCTATACAGTACGATCTCTCCGAATGCGATTTCCACACTTTTAGAGCCCTGAAGAAAGACATTCGTAGCCGTCACCTGGGTACAATTAGGGTTCCGTAGACAACTGCAAACATTTCTCAATGAAGACATTGACCGTCTTGTCTCGAAGTGGGATAAATACATTAACAGTGATGGTGATTACAGGTACATCTGAAATAATAAACAGTTTACTTACTTTTTCCATTTGCATCGTTTTCATTTCATTGCCACTTATGTACTTGTATCTCAACACCTCCAACCTGTGTGAACGTTAGCACGTTACCGAACGTGGTGGGTGAGCGGTTAACGCTCTTGCCTCGCATTGGGAGGACGCCGGTTCGATTCCCCGTCCGGGCATCCAGATTTGAGTTTTTCATGGTTTCACCAAATCACTCCAGGTGAATGCAGGGATACTTCCTTCAAAAGGCAATGGTCGAATTCATTCCCGTTCCTTGTCCCCAGTCCCATCCCGCATTTAATGTCCTCTACATTAACGAAGCGTAAAGCCGTAAGTTATTAAATAAAAGTTATCATATTCACAAGCGTCGTGCCGAGTCACTGTGGAAATGTCCGGCATTAGCTGGTTCGAGACCCAGTGATGGAAAATTTTTTGATCATTTGGAACTTGGTTTGCGGAATACGTGAGATGGTGGCGATCAATGAGAATCATCAGATTCTATAATAAACGTCTCCCTTGAAACTCATATCTCTCCCCACTACCTATGGAGTGAGTACATACAATACTGTTAATGGCTTTTCATCCGTTAGAGAGTGACGTAAAATTTGAAGGTCCTCAGTGGAGTAGGCTTGTATTGACCCTCAGTGGGTATCACCTTTTCTCTTCTTTCATCCTTAAAGGAACAAAACTACACACTACAGTTAGACGTTCATCACAGTTAACTAAAAGGGTGTACAAAGCAATGTAACCCTCTAAATCTGTTTCAAGATTGTGTAGTTCTAGGCGAAAAATTTCAGCAACGTGATTAGTCTGGACCAAAAATATTCTCCCAAACTGACTCAGTGTGGTTGTATAAAGGGAAACCAATAAAAAAAACATTGACGAATAAAAGATTGACTATTTAAAGTAAGAGCAGAGAAATAGAGTTTATAGAGGGATCGGGTTGACTTTAACAATATGTTTTTGTAACTAATAAGATTAATTGGAAGACAAACAAGATTTCGGGTCTATAAAATACAGATAATAAAAATTCAAGTGCTGAGAAATGAATTACAATAAATGTGTTTACAGTGGAGATGCATATGAGGCAATCTTGTGATCTACAGCGGAAAATTCAGTAACAGAATTAATTTGACGAGAACAGAAACTAAGTTTGTACAATTCACGTTAATATAAGCTTACATGCAAACCATGCGAGAAGAAGATGATGAAACAAAGCAATAACGTTTCCGATGTTGAAGAGTTGATTCAACATGCGAAGGGAAGGCAAATACAACGCTCGCGTATAGTTGCAATATTATAACAGGGAAAAAGAAGGACTAATTGCATGTGAATTCGATCAGAGAAAAGGAAAAGAAGAACATTAAATCGTTAGTATCTTGTGCAAAATATAAAATTGATGTTGCCAACAAACTACTAAAAAATCTTTCAAGGAAAAACGTAAAGTCACGTCCATGAGATGCAAGAGTGATAACTGATGACTCCCCAAACCATGACGCTATGAGTAACAACCCTGTTCTCTCCAAAATATTGAAAGAGTCTGCGATTCCACAGGTCGCCCACATACAGGCCGGCGATAGTCACCTGAGGGAGTGCAGAACCGAGATTCATTACTGAACACAATCCGACGCCAGTCATCAGCAGCCCATCCTTCCAGGTCACAAAACTACTCCAAACCCTACCGTTCTTGCTGTGGTATTAACGCTTATTTCATAGTACGGCTGAAGCTAATATCCAACCAATGGCATCATTGTGTGGGGAGCCATAGTGTATGACTTGAGGTCCCGGCTGGTAGTGACAGGAAACTCTGACAGTACAATAATGAGTCACAGACATCCTGCGTCTTCAGGTCTTACCTCTCATGCGTTAGTTTCGTGGTGCCATTTTGCAATAGGATAATCCTCTTCCAAACACGGCACCTGTCTCCATGAACCATCTGAGTTATGTTGAGGTACTCCCGTAACCAAAAAAAAATACCCAGACCTGTCATAGGTCGAACGTCAACTCCGTCCCAGGGCCAGCAACCAGAGTATCAAGGACCAGTTACAACAGGATCAGCCTGCCTCAGGACAGAATACAACAGCTTTATGACATCCTTCTCAGCCAAATTAGTGGAAGGACTCTGGCCACATGACGTGCAACGTAATTCTAGTAAGTGGGCTCATACAAGTTCTTTGTAAATTTGACTCTTTTTTGTAATCATGAAATAACATCACATACCCTCTCGACTCGTGAAGTTTAATTTCGTTTCATCCTCTCCAGGGTTCTTCACTTCTTTTATTTTTATTTTTGACAGGCAGTGTAGTTAGCAAATACAATTAACAAAATGTATAATTTCAAAATTAAATAAAAAATTCTTTAGCAAAAGATTTAAAACCAATTATAAATTTTGATGCAGTTACGTCGCTCATAGTTAGTCGATGAGAAACGAAGTGCTTACGACAGCAAAGCAGTAGAAAACAGTTGGATTGACCGTATTCATTTCAATTCTGTTGATTAGATCACTGCGGGCAAAATAATCTGCAATGATATTACTTACATATTACATTCGTGTGGAGAAATTTATTGTTTGTTCATGACATCACCGTCTACACCAGCAGTTTTGAACTAAATTAACAAAAAAACTGTATTGTGTGGATGAGACTATTGCCATGATACATTCTAGATTTATTTTTATTTCCTTATAATATACAAATTACGAGGGACGCATTCTCATCCACCTTCAATGCTGGAACTACCAGACAACATAAACAAAATGGTTTTAATCTGTTGCACCTAAAGTTTGAAATACTGAAATTATAATGATTACTGAACCGTACGCATGTTGTAGGGTTAACCTTATTTTAGACAAATTCCGTTCAAATTAGATACATATCAATACATACTAATCTGTTGTGTAGTTATAAGTTATGTAGTTTAAATCGGTATAGCACAGCAAACTCCCTTAAAGACTAAGAAGATAGCAAAGAAGTTATAAAAAAAATAGTTTAGAATTTCAACTTTGAGATTATTTTCTGAAATCAAATCTCCAATGACCTTTTTGTATATTAAAAATGCTGTTCTGGTACGTATCATTTCTTCAAGAAGTACCACTGTACAACATTCAGGTTGAAACACGATGGGAGAAGAGTAGAGAATTGATACTGTAATGTGTTAATAAAAATTCGCTTTTACGCTCGTGAGGGTCTGTTGTTGTACTTAAATATAAATTAATGTCTATTCTTGTTGTAATCTAATATATATAGTTCCGTTAAAATCAATATTGTAAAATGTAATCTCGTGCAGATTGAATCAATACCGACTTTAAGTAGTGATGGAACCTCCAGAAAAACTTAAGAATAGATTGAGAACTAAAATTTTTGGCCAGAAGTCGCTAATATCTTAGAGGTAATAAACAATATATACAACTGTAAATAGATTTTTCATTCTGTTATTTTGGTTATCAAAAAGAGGAACTACAAATCTCTACTTACACTAGAAAGTCTTGCGGAGAATGCATTACAACAATTGTTTTTTTTTATATTATAATTTAATTATCTATCAGAACCAACAAAGTATTACTGAGGAAAAGATTTAAACTCAGTGTTTGTACATTTAATCACAATTCTTTATTCAAAACTCTTACATCAATGCAGCTTCAGAAACATTAAAAAAGTGACCAGATTCAAAAGAAATATATATAAAATATGACACTTTTACAAATAATACATTGATGAACATTTATTAAAACTTTAATATCGTCATTCCATAAATTTTATAACAAAACAATTGTAAAATTTGATACATAATTGAAAAGTTTAAAATCAAAATACTTTAAAGAATGAGGGTATTTATTATTCTTACATACATTAATTATTATATTTATCAAATACAGAGATGATTATATTATAACTCAGTGAAAAAAAAAAAAAAAAAAATCAAGATAAAGTATTCCTTCGTCGATATCTCTAAGTTTCGCTCTGCAACAATTCTACAATACTATCTTTAGATGATGTTGCCAGGAAATCACTGAATATAAATTCAATTTTATTGAAGTTCTTCTCTACTGAATCTGAATAACAAACTAATATCATACGCATTATTATTGTTGTTATAAAAATTATGCTGGCTATTACTAATACCAAAACAGTTGGAAACGCCGGTACATCTAACACGGAGTGCCAGCGAGTTGTTCTGGTAACTTGAACAGCTGGCCAAACAGGAACCTCTGTTGCAGTCCCTCCAGCGTTCCTGCAGTCACATATGGCAAGAACCTCATTGTAATCGTTACGTGAAGACACATTCTGCAAATCAATTGATTTATGTCAGTTGCATGCAAATTTAATTTTATAAACACAGTCGTGGAATCACAAAACATCTATAACGCTAAGAGTAGACTTCTTCCACATTACAAAAAAAGATAACTTTTATGTATAAAATCATTAACTCGTAGACTAGGCATAAATATGAGTTTAAACTATCAATCTTAAAACAGCTGCGATTCTGATATACACTTCTGAAATAGAGATAAATGGTTACGGTTTTAAAGATATCTATTTTATTACAAATATTCCGGAACTATTAATGGTTTACTTTATCTACTATATAAGTGGCATACTATTTTAAAATCTCCCTATTTCAATATAAGACGATAGTTATTTACTTCCTTACCTGACATTCTCTTGCCTTTGAAAACAGAGGGTTACACACGCAATCACAGACCTTCCCACTGTCTGACAGTTCGATTTCTCCATGACACTTCTGTTAACAAAATAAAATTCGACATCATTGTGCCCTAATTCTGATAACAATGTAATGATGACAGAGAAATTATATTGTCGTTGATTGTAAATTTAGATATTATCACAGGCTAAATGTTGAAATAACTATAAACAATTTCGAGAGTTGCACGACATATTTTGATCGTGATTTGCATTGCAGCTTTTAGAACAACGTATATATACAAAGGATTCATTCCTTTTTTGGTTATTAGATGGCAGTGATATCTTTCCTTATAGCCCAAGTTTATGTAAACAATAGTAAATAAGTAAGAAGAAACAGACACATAATTATATACTTATTATTGGTTTACCTGTTTCACAGCTTGTTTCATCATATCATACATCTTGCTACAATTTTCGTAAGCTGTAAATTCCGGAACACATTCATGCAGAACCCTGAGAAAAACACAGAAAGTGTTACTAAAATAGGCAAGCTGGAGAAAACGTGGTAAACTATACAAAAAGGAAAATTTGCTTAGGTAGACAAATTACGTGGATAATTAAAAAAATACGTATATTACGACTTACTGGCAAGCGTCGAATTGAAGGCTTGGCATCAGAGCAAGAATACACTTAATTTCATTACCATTAAACGCACTTCTGAATAAATCTCTCCCTGTAAACGCATAGAATCTAATGAGAAAAGTGTGAAATGATATAGTACGAATGACTTAATGACACAACACTTTTAAGACTTATGTTTATGGTGATACCCACTTCCCTCCCTTAGCATTGGCGAAAGGCTCAATGCTGTTGACATAAGCTTACAACCAACCCGACTAAACGAAATAGTTGGCAGAGAAAGTATTCTAAATGAAGCTCTATCACTATTTTTTAAAAACTATTCTGCTGATTTTTTCTGTCTGAACAGCCGTCGAGAATAGTATACAATATTAATTTTGTTTACCTCTGACAATTTTATCTGAAATTGACGTATTCACAATTTCGATATTTGAATCATTAGTATCACAAATATTCGTATATTCCATGAGACATTCTAGGAAATCTCCAACAACCACATATCTGAAAATCGAAAAGAATACATTTACGTTTAACACTTATTTTCAACCGAGTGCTTTTCCTTCATATTAGTTACTACAAGCAGCCCGTGGTAATAACTAAAGTTCTAATACTTACTCTGCATGAGCAGAGACGTTCAAAGCCAAATATATGTCTGCAGCTATTTCAATGAATACATTGTAGCATTCGTCCATGGAAAGGGCTTGCGCCTTAGTGGATGTGGAGGACACTGCAACACATGGTCATATGGAACAATTCCAATATTTGACTTAAGTGTTATTTACATTAAGTAGTTAGGTCGGAACAGTTGAATTTATTATTACTCATATTGTTCTTAGAACTCACATTATTTAATATATTTTACGCTGTATTAGGGACCTTCTTCTGCTTCTATTTGTGTGTTACTAAATGCGAGGATATATTGTAGAGAGGATTGGGAAGATAACGATGAGTGATAATGACTGAATTATCATTAATATCAAAATAATATTTTACTCTTATGAGTAATTGTCTGATCTTTTCACTCCCCTTCTACGCCTATAAAATACCAACATTCTTTTTGCTAATAAAACGTAACTACAGATTGCTAAAATTTCAGTCTCATTTACCTGAGCAGCTATTTGTGAGCTATCCAGGCATTGGTCGCTAAATGTGAGCTACAAATTATCTTGGAAATGGTCAATCAACTATGAGCTAACCACTCCGTTAGTGGATGAAGGCGAATTATTTAGACGAGAACGGTCCAGTTCTCCAATTTCAACCTCGTAGAACCCGTAGTTCGGATAGTTTCAATTACGCTTTTCTGGCACATAGCCGCCAAACAAACTCAGAGGTGTTTTGACATCGTATAGAAATGAAAAACATACTGTTTTGGTCAAAATGTTAAAATGAAATCAACACAGTTCCTGGTAACAACTTTTAAAACACTTGTGTTGCATTCAAACAAGTTTCAAATGCAATTCACAAGCTATTGTACAGAGAGCATGAACTCGTGCCATACAATCTTCTCCAAGCTGCTCGACACACAAACTGTCCCGCGCTCTGTCATGCTACAACGCAGGAACCCAATCACAATCGCTGCCCGCCCAGCTGTTCTGACCAGCATCAAAGATTGTTACTTGAATATAGCCACACTGTGCTGCGTCGTTTACTAAAAAAAACTACAGTCTGTGGATACCCTAAAAAAGGTCGCCCATCTGGCCTGACCTGGCGGGCCCCCTAGAAGGCGCGAGGCCCCCCAGAAGCCGTGAGGCCCCCCAGAAGGCGCGAGGTTGGAAGCATTTGCTAACTGCTGCTACGTGGCTAATCCGGTACTGCCGAACAGTATTACGAATCAAGTCAGAAATATTAATATAATTACTCGGAAAAATTATAATTAATATATGCAACAAATCCAATAATAATAATAGTAAATTAATAATAAAAATGATTAGGGGATAGTGATAATGTCACGAGTTTCAAAATTTTAGCGATTAGCTACGAATTCGTTTGGCATGAGCCTTTAATCTTCACGTGGGTATAGTGTATCAAAATCAGCTCAGTAATATTTATCCCTCGTTAAATGCGAAATATAGAGGCCACAATATATTTCGGATACGTGAAATAAAACATAATTATTTGTTGGAAAATTGCACGAATTAATGGAATACTTGACGAAGCTTGACGTCTGGTAACACTTAGAAGTTATAACGACAACACTTGTATTCCCAACAACGAACTGTGTTTTTCATACGGCAAAAATAGAAAAAAGTCTATTGAGATCCCTTAACTAATTCAAAAGTTTAGTTAAACGTAACATTTGGTATAACTGAAAACTGAAAACTTAATTCATTGTACCAGAAAGTTGCATGTACTAACTTCACACGGCACACAACTGCGTTTCCCAAACAAGAGCACTTAATTATATGTCGACCGTTGTACCAAATGAACAATACTTTATGCAAAATACACGACCTCTGAATACGAATATACTAGTATTACTGTAGAAGATTACTTACTTGCTATGAGTAGCAATATGCTGAGGAGCCTCATTGTGTTGCCTGCTGTGAGCTCACTACTCAATCGACTAGCCCACTAGCGCACACTGTCGGGGCCGACAACTTCCTGGCGATAACGGCCGAGCTCTGGGAGGTCCGTTCCTAGGAGGCTCACAGATAGCAGAACTATGCACAAATATCACCATTTCCTTCCTTCCACAACCCACATCACGTACAACTTATCAAAAGCGAAGATTTCAGTTTTCTAATGACCTGACAGAACTATTTCAAGTTCTTTTTCGTTCGCCCACGACGGTGTCAACCAAGTTGGGATGAGGTTGTTGCAAGGTTTGAGAATAAAAAGTGTATGGTCTAGATGTATTTAATCCATCGGACAATATAATTCGAACTCACTAATGTGTTTTTGTTACAGTTCCTCCGTAATAGATTCGACGAAGAACTATGGATCAAACTCAAACAGCGGGTCTTACCTATCGGCTGTCTGATTACTAATTTTTCATGATTTCCTTCTTTTTCTTATTATTTAGTTTCAGTTTGTCTTCACGGTTTTTGATAACACGTTTTTCAGTAAGACTTGCATTCTTCTAGATTGGTCTAGAAACATTGGATGTCGGATAAGGTTTGTAAATGCATAAGAGATTTTCTTATTGGTCGATCGCAGTATGTAGTCGTATAAGGAGAAGCCTCTTCTAATCTGGAGGTTTCATCGCGTGTCCCTCAAGGAAGTGTAACAGGGCCACTATTTTTCATAGTTTCTATCAACGATCTCAGAGAAAAAGTTTAAACAAGTTTGAGATTTTTCGCTAATGATGCGGCCACATAGGCCTATATGGAAGTTATGAATTCGACTCATTGGTTAGAAATTCAGCATAATCTAAATATTATTTCGGCATGGTGTTGTGAATAGTAACTTACACTAAATTGTAAAAAGCGAAAGGTATTGTGCATAACTAGCGAAAAGAATCCGTTCGTTCAGGACTACAAAGCAAACAATTCAGTTATTGATATGGTTAATTCCATGAAGTAAGAGTACATAGCAGTATGAAATGGGACCTGCACTTTAATTTGGACGTAGGAAGAGCTAATTCTCGGCTGCGACTCATAGGTGGAATACTGAAAAATTGTAATGCAGAAGATAACGTGCAAAATTCCTGTGCGTCCACATTTGAACTATTGCTGCGCCGTTTTGGATCCGTTTCGTAGGGGGATGATTGACAGTATAGAGAAGAGCCGCTTGATTCGATTATAAAAGTGTCACAGAATTGTTTCTTAGATTGGGCTGGGATTCTGTGGTAGGTGACGGCGCAGGTTTCATTTCAACTTATTGGAAAATATATGTACTCCAACTTCCATTTGTGAATGCGATGAAATACTTTGCCCACCAATCTCTTTTGGTTGCAATGACAGGAGAGATAATATCAGAGAAATAAGATGCCACACTGATGTTTATATGAATTAATTATTCCCTCGTGCCATTCTGAATTGGAGTTCACAGAGTAGAGGTTAGTTTTGGTGCAAAGCAACTTTTGCACCTACTATTTTGTGAATTCCCGTGTTTATACGTACCCAAAAGAAGTCAAATTCAGGATTTTTGAACGGGTATTTGAAGCAGCGTACTCCCGAATGCCAGGCCCGCGTGTTACCGCTCACTCACCGGTTCTGTTAACACTGTCGGTGGTGCAGACTGCATACTTTTAATGCCAATTTAGCTAGCAATACCGTTTGTACATTTGAGGACCCTTATCACAATAGGTTAGGTTGTTAAAAAAAGAAAGAAAATCCACATAACTAAACTCAGATAACGTAATAAGTAATAAGTTCTCTTAACTGTTCAGCGATACTCCTTTGACACCAGAAGGGTTTGCAAATGGCATGGTCAGCAGTTGTGAAGATGAGCTTTTGTGGTTTTCCTTTGCCTTTTCCAATGTGACAGTGTTCGTATGTGTTATTGTTGGTGTGAACAACTGTGATAATGAGTGTGATTAGTTTAGATGAGACATGAATGAAAGGACAGGGTGAAACCCGGTGCCGACCCATTCAGGCATACTCTTCCGAAGGACACCTACGGGCTGTCAAGCTAGAGTCTCCATCCAACGGATGAATCACTATCAACAGTGTCGCATGTCCTCACTTTATATGCACTGCAGAGAAGTATTGGATTTAACCCATGATTTTAGTGCACAATATTATGATTAAAAATTCTGCACCACCTGTAACCTGCCGCCCAAGCAGTGATGATGAAATCTCCTTCCACTATCAGGTATCCCCATGTAGGCGCCGGGCCCATCACCGTGCTGCTACCAACTTAGCCACCCGCAGTTCGCATTGAGTCGCCGAACCGGTAACTTCCTCGTAGGCTCAGAGCAGTGAACAAATTTCCTCATTTCTGCAAGTGTGTGTGTTAGTTTAACTTTGTTTGTGGTTTTACTTTAACTTTGCCTGTGGCAGACAAGACAACTTTGTCTTCGCCGTAGGTAAAGTCTACAGCAATGGAAGGGCAGTTTTACGATACAGGACAATCAATAGCAACAGCTCTACAAACGTGCTACGACAGTGAGTCATCTTCAACACCGATCAACAACTTCAGTCAGCAATGTGAGACGTTCAACATATCAGACCAGCCCCCCCCCCCCCCTACTCCAGTACCAAGACCATTTCCCACCACTACCATCAGCTACATTAACGGAAGATCTACAAACAAATCAGCGCCAGCAAACTGCAAAGAATCGCCCTCGCTCTCCACCAACAACAGAAACATCTGCAAACTTCGACTCCTCCCTGAAGAAGAAGATGAGACAAGAGGGACGCAGTGAGCAAGAAGAAACAGAAACCATCAGAATGGAGTTGGCAGCAGACAACGAGCAGCCAAAACCAACAACGGTACTAGCAGGTGAGCAGCTTGCGCTTCCCAGTGTGCAGTCAACAGTGAACGATTATGTAAACTCCACGCGAGCCAGGAACAATAACAGTGTTAACAACAGATTTAGTGCATCGGACAATGGTCCATTCATTGTGATAATAGAAAGCATAGACGGGAACGTGGGTAAATTGCATCCCATGGCGTTGGGGAAATTTTTGTTTTAGAATCATAGCCACCTAAAAGATAAAATAGTTAACATTGTACAAGCGGGGCGTAACAGAGTCAGAATTGAATGTAAAACGGGGCAGTCAGCAAACCAACTGGTTGCGCTAGATTCCTTTAAAGAAATCAGCTTCAGTTCGCGGCGAGCCGTCGAGCAGTACGGATCGTTTCCGTGTTTATCCGTGTACAGTACAAGTGGTGCCGATAAGTTAATAAGTTACATAATAAACTGTCTACGAGTGGTGGAAGTCTACTGTTTGAGTTTAGTGCGTATTATATCGGAAGTGAATACACACTAATCGCTAGTGAACCAGATCCTGCCATAAAATGGCTGATCCCCTGGACACGGGGCAGCTAACCTATACGACGCTGCAGCCGGGATGTTACCTGCAACCTTCTGCAGCAACTGCACTGATGAGTCACAGCCAACAAGAAATTCAACTGCAGCCATCACAACAGCATCCAGGTAACTGTGACTTGCTACCGCACCAACCAATGTATGCAGACCTTCGGAATAACGTAGAGTCAAACGAGCAGCTTGCCAAACGGTTTCGTGCAGCGGGAAATTCCAATATATTACTAAATGTGGAGACGAGTGCAGAAACTATAAATGTACCAATGAATATTCAGCAAGACCCAGTATATTTGCCGGTAGATCAGCGCCCTCCGGCTCCAATAGTAGTAGAATCAAATGAGCGTTTATCTAAAAGTGATAATTTCCATATGACAACAGATGAGGAAATGGTTTTCTGAAGCCGCAAGTAATTCTGAGGAACGCGCGGAAATACAAGACACTCAACTTAACCAGTGTGATGGCCCACCACACGCTAGCGCAAACATAAACACCAACCGCGAGCGTAGCAGGAACAATCGTTATAGCCGCTCAGATGCCGGACCATTCTATGTTTTTGTGGAAAGCATGGACAGAAGCATCGGCAGACTACATCCCATGTCAATGGGCAAAATTCTGTATGCAACCAACCCCGCATATAAGCACGATATTATAAACATTATATCCGCCGGCAGAAATAGGCTTAAGATTGAAACTAAGACCGCAGCGTCAGCAAACATGGTAGTGCAGTCAGCAGTGTTTAAGGAGAAGAACCTAGAAGCATATATTCCGAGCTTTTTAATCCACAGGCAAGGTATCATTAGGGATGTAGATGTCACCCTAACAGAGGAAGAAATCCAACAGTCCATTGAAAGCCTTTATCCTGTTATTTCTGTGAAACGGTTTACAAAGAGAACCACTAATCAGAACAGTGAAGGACGGATCCCGATACCTGTATGTATGGTCACTTTCAGATCTCAGTCCTTACCAGCATATGTAGCAATCTTTGGAACACGGTGCCCAGTAGAGCCGCACGTACCACAAACACTCGTTTGTGCTAACTGCCAACGATTCGGACACCGTATGACACAGTGTCGCAGCGCCACGCGTTGCAGTAAGTGCGGAGGTCCTCATAGGATGGAAACATGCACCAGCACAGCGAACCCTCGATGTTTACATTGCCAGGGCCCACATCTTTCTAATGACAGACTATGTCCTGTGTATGTACAGCAACAAAGAGCTCGCGAGGTGATGGTCCATAATAAAACTCCACCAGCGACGATTATGAACCCTGGTTACAGACAGACGTATACACAAGCCGTCAGCGCTGCGCCATGTTACAGTGATGACAAGCAATTTCCTCCGCTTCCATCCATTACATCATCTCTCTCTAGTGCAGCCCCGACCAATGCATCCCAAAACAACCCTATCCAGCAAGAACAAGAGCTAGGTCAACAAACTGAAGCAGTCGTCACGGTTCAACCGTTCTACACTTCTACCACTGGCGGCCGTAGCAGACCAAGGCCTGCTCCTCCTAAAAAGCAAACGCCCAATTATCCTCCTCTTCATCAGAGGATGTATATCCCACACCATTTACCATCACTCCTATTACGCAGACCCTTATTCTCCTAATCCCCTGGACAAAGAGATGTCCCCTTCAACAACAAACGCAGTGCTTATAGAGCAAATATTACAAATGATTGCACAGATGATATACGAGTTTCAAGCATCCCCATCAGGTACCCTTCAGCTTGACCCGCTCCGTAACCTGCTCACTAGTTTAGTAGGGTACAAGTAGAGTTCCAAACACAACAACCAAACTTCATTACAATGGCTCTCCAAATTCTCCAATGGAACGCAAGATCGGCCATCTCCAATAAAGAAAGTTTGGAACAAGAGCTACGCCAAAAAGAGATTAAAATAGCTGCAATTTCGGAGACCTGGTTCAACAAGCAACAATGTAAGATTTAGGAACTATACAACCATCCGAGATGATCGACCGGATGGAAAAGGCGGAGCGGCTCTCCTAATACACCATTCAATCGCCTATAAGGTCTTAGGAGTCACAATGAGTGGAGACCCTGACATTCAGGCTGTTGCAGCAAGAATACAAGCACCTACACTCGAGTTTACGTGCCTCTCGATCTATTGCAAACCTAATAAGGTTATAAGTCACGAGATGTGGAATTCTCTGTTAGCCCTCTAAACACTCCACTACTAATCTGCGGTGATCTTAACGCGCACAGTACCGCATGGGGATGCTCCTTCACTGACAAGCAGGGTCAGCACCTACTAGAGATCTGCGATACATATGGCCTAACAATCTTGAACGATGGTTCGCCAACACTTGTACCTTCACCGTATCAGCGCCCATCAGCGGTGGATATCACGCTAGGTTCCACTGCCTTAGCTACAGTAGCTCAATGGAGAACACTACAAGATCCGCTGGGTTCAAAACCACTTCCCAGTACTCATAAATATAAACCAACCTCCATCGAACGGCCCATACCCCATTCCATCAAGTAAGTGGAATATAAAAGCTGCCAATTGGACAGCATTTGAGGAAATAATGTACGAGGAGGCATGCGGATTCCAACATGGCAGATCAGCCCTAGAGGATTACAACCTCCTTATAGAGGCGATAGAACGCGCAGCTTATTCATCTATCCCTCTTAGAAAGAATGCTGATCGGAAGAAAGTTACTCCACCGATATGGTGGAATGTAGAATGCTCGAGACACATCGCCCCTGCGACGGGCAGCACTCAGAGAATATCGTAAACATCCAAATCAAGACACGTATTTCAAGTACCTGCAAGGAATCAGCAACGCACCAAACGGTTTCCTCAAGACTGTAAAGAGACAGAGCTGGATGGAATTTTGTTCCTCTCTGAATAGAGAGACAGAGACGAAAGTCGTATGGCAGCGCATTAAAACTCTACGCAACAGAAACTACTGTCCCACGTGAAGCTCCTGTCGATACCAAGTGGCTAGAGGACTTTGGGCTGACAGAATTGCGCCCTCTATGCCTAGACCTGCCCCAATACAATTTTACGGAAGAAGATAATAACCATTTCCTATGCTCTCCATTCACGCTCAATGAACTACGAACAGCTCTAAGAATTCTAGCAACACATCACCAGGCATAGACGACATTCGTTACCCATGTTACAACATTTACCAGAAAAAGCTCTAACCTCTTACTAAATACCATTAATGAACTATGGTCAAAGAAGCAAATACCAGAAACCTGGACGACCCCAAATAATAGTTCCTGTACTGAAGCCTGGAAAAGAACCAGGAGCCTCTATATCCTACCGCCCAATAGCATTATCCTCTTGCATCGGTAAAACTGTTGAGCGAATGATAAAACATCGATTGGAATGGTGGTTAGAAGCACAATCTCTGCTACCTACTACACAGTATGGATGTCGCAAAGGGCGAAGTACTTACGACAATCATACCATGTTAGTTACGGCGATACACGAAACATTTATGAAAAACCAGTATCTCACCGCGCTGTTTATGGATATATCTTCGGCGTATGACAACGTACAAGTGCCAATATTGATAGATAAGCTCATTGCATTGGGCCTACCCCAAAACTTTGTAGCCGGAATTTACCAACTCTTACAATCAAGGCAGATATACATCCGGTACAAACATGTACTCCTAGGCCCAAGATGCACCCATCAAGGTCTTCCACAAGGAGCAGTGTTGAGCCCCCTTCTCTATGCAATATATGTTCGGGACTTGGAGAACATCCTGCCCCCCGAAGTGAATATCATACAGTATGTTGATGATGTTTGCATCTACACCACGGCAACTTCAATATTGACAACTAAGCACTTACTAAAACAAGCAATATTGCAAGTAAATCAATGGCTTTCTCAACATGGACTGGAATTCTCGGCAAGCAAATCTACAGCTATTATATTTACAAGACGAAGAATTCAACCACCGATATATAATCTTATTTTGGGAACACACAATGTATTGGTCAAGACTCACGTCAAATTCCTTGGACTGGTCTATGATTCCCGCCTAACATGGGCGGCACATATACAAGAACTTATACCAAAATTGGAACAGGGCCACAATATCTTACGAACTCTAACTCGGGTATGGTGGGGAGCTCACCCATCCATATTACTACTTCTGTACCGAACCATAATTCGAGCAAAAATAGAATACGGTAGCATATTCTACCTTAGTGGTAACAAGCGGAATATAGAAAAATTGGAGCGCATCCAGCACCTGTGCATCCGCACCAGCTTAGGTGCAATGAAATCAACACCTACAAATGCTCTCCACCTGGAAGCCGCGGAAATGCCCCTGGAAATCCGCACACAACTCCTTGCTAACAAATTTTTACTGGCACGCATGTACGACAAAAATTCAACTATCCTCCGGCAAGTCACTAATCTCCATCGACTGATAGAAGAACGAGGACAACGCCTATACAATCAAAGATATCCGCTACTGCAAGGCCTAGTGTACCTGAAAAGTCTACTCCCTGAACACCAACAGCAAGAAGCAGTCACTATATATGAAATTCCTTACCAGCATTGCGTGACACCACTGGCAGTAAGTCGTATACCGGCAAACTCTAGAACAGGCCAACCAATTAACCAGGTCCTCCAGGAATATCTATCTGAGAAATGGCCAACCTCAGTTCAAATTTATACGGATGGATCAAAGATACCCACGGAGGGTGTGGGATGTGCTTTTTATTGCCCTGAAACACAGCATGACCAAAGATATCGATTGCCAAACCATCTACCAATATACTCGGCCGAGGCAATTGCTATCGTCCAGGCCCTCATCTATGCAAGGAGATTTCCCAGGCGCAGTATTTTAATTCTCTCTGATTCACTCAGCGTGTTACAGTCACTAACTACTCCAGCCATCCTTCAGCATGCTAACTCATACCATACCAGCATAGTTCAGCAAACCGCCGAGCTTACTCAATATGGCTCCACGGTTAACTACATCTCGATCCCGGCCCATACAGGGATAAGATATAATGAGCATGTTGACAAGCTAGCCAAGGAGGCATGCAGTATGGGACAAAACTACAAGCCACCTTACAACCACAAAGATTACAAAGCAGCGGTGGTCAGTAACGCCTATCAGCAATGGTCCACTCTATGGGAAGAAACTAAAAGGTACAAAGGACGGAAGTACGCGATGATTCAAACCCATCCACCACGACGACCTTGGTTCACGGACTGGAAAACTCAACGAAGGTACATCGCAACCATCACACGAATGAGACTCAACCACGGGGCCTTCCGCGAACACCTTTACCGTATACAAGCAGCAGACTCGCCGTATTGCCAATGTGATGGGCAAACCCCTCAAGACTTGAACCACATATTCTTCCAGTGCTCCATGTATCAACGGCAGCAGCGTACATTCATCAATGCTCTGGTGCGGGTACAGCACCCGCTGCCAACAAGCATCGCAGACCTACTTGCAACCAGCAACAGAAGAGTCTACACTATCATTAGAGATTTTGTTAAAAATTCAGATGTATATATATAAATACAAAGTAACGTTTAAACATATTATCATAGACAAAACAACATAGTCACATAAATATAATGAGACATTGACAATATGTAACCACATATCCTTATAAATGTATATATATAACTTACTAAATTATAACAATGCATTTATGCATTTACATGAATGTAATAACGCACATCAGAAATGTACAACATTTGTTCATAAAAGTAAGAAAGATTATTATTAATAATGTAACAATGTATAAGAAGCTGGCTGTATGGTAATTGAAACCCAAGGCCAATAAACAAAAAAAAAAAAAAAAAAAAAAATCAGCTTGGAGGCATATATCCCAACCTCTATGAAACAAGACAGGGCGTAATTAGAAACGTAGACACTAGTTAAGCATTAAGGAAATTTCTGAATCCATTGAAAGTCAGTATAAAGTGATTAACGTCAAACGCTTCTCTAAAAGATACCTAAACAACGGGAAGACAACCCTCAGAGATCTGCAGTTTGCTTACTTTCCTTCAAATCCCATGTTCTTCCTGAATATGTTTACCTCTACGGAATGCGATGCAAAGTCGAGCCTTACATCCCACCACTAATTCAGTGTTTCCAATGTTTTACGCTATAATCACGTCAAAGCGCCAATGCCGTAGCCAACAAAGATGTAGCAGTGCGCAGGTCCTCATGACTACAAACTTGCCCCTCTCAGGGCAACCCATGCTGCATATTTTGCAACGGAAATCACCTTGCCACTGATAAAAGTGCCCAGAATATCAGAGACGACGAGCGGAAAAAATTAATAGAATATATGCTCCCACCCCAACCAATCGGTGAAATGGCTCACAGCTACGCAAAAATCACAGCCGAGCATCCAAAGCATAGACATTCCAAACAGTGCAAGTAGATTCTAATCAACCCGAACATCCAGTACCTTACAGCACAATAATAACAATATTCTCCCAATCGATATGTCTGACCAAAGGCCATAAAATCCTTTAAAAATACAAGATTCACCAAAGAAAAACGCAGATCTGAATACAAGGAAATTCCTGTACACATATAACGGCCCCACCGCTCAATCATCACAGCCATCAATTACATCGGCCCAAACGGACCAGACGGAAACTGCCCCTTACGCTTCCCCTCCGTGCGAAGCGATTGAAAACCACATACCTCATACAGCCTCCAACAAATCAGCAGACAATTCCTTATGCTCATACTGAGATATACATCCACAAAATGAAAGCCTAATAGAAAAAATATTCAATCTTATTATGTTTTTTGATTAAAGATGCAAGATCGTCACCAAGAATTCACTAAACCCTTCAATTGTTCTAGAAAGACTAGTTACATTCAACCCAATGGCCAAATTTAAAGTTCTGCAATGGAACGCTAGATCAATTCGAGGCAAATCAGAATCCTTTCAAAGAGAATTAAGCTGTAATGACATATCAATAGCGGCAATATCAGAAACTTGGCTAAACCTGATACTCCCCTCCACTTCAAAGGCTACCACATATTACGCAACGACAGAGAGGATGGAAAAGGAGGAGTAGCCATAGCAATACAAACCAGGATTCCTTTACAGCAATTTATATTGACCACACGCGCATAAATTCATTCCAAGCATTGCAGTTAGGGTAAGAGTACATAATACGAAATTGTCCATTATCTCCGTTTATTGCCCTCCCAAAACAAAAATTAGAAGCGGAGAATGGCGAGCACTTATTCAGCAGGTAGAGGAACCGTTCTTAATATGCGGAGACCTAAATGCACACCACACAACTTGGGGTGCGAGTTAAACGACACATTCGGGGAAGCTGTCATGGAAATAGATGAACTTAACCTTACTACTGAATGACGGTTCACCAACTTTAATCCCAAAACCTGGACATCGAAAATCTGTAATAGACATATCTATCTGCTCACCCTCCCTGGCAACCGATTTTCATTGGCATAACCTGCAGCAGTCATGGGGCTCAGATCACTACCCAATCATTATATCAACCAAACAGTGGACCAAACCACAGAATTCACTACCTTATAGAAAGTGGAATATCCGGAAAGCCAATTGGGCCAAATACGGTCAGGCAATAGAGACAGAATTAGATCATGTTTGTTCTCACAACACAATTAGTCATCAATATCAAGAATTTATAAAAATCATAAACAACGCAGCAGAAAAATCAATTCCTCGATGTAACCCTGAAACGACAGGAAAAAGAACCCCGGTTACCATGGTGGAAATGAAGTTTGTTCCAGATCAACGGCCAAAAGAAAATTAGCACTAAACTAGATACAAACAAGCAGCAACGTGGGAAAATTTATAAACTATAAAAAAGCCGACGCTGAAACCAAAAGAATTCTGAAAACGAGGAAAAAAGACTGCTGGAAGGAATTCTGCAACAAGCTAAACAAGAATGTACCTTTGAACACAGTATGGAATACCATAAACAGATTTCGGAAAAAACCTACAGGAATGAAATCCTTAACAAACTGATGGAAGAATTCGCCAATAAAATTGCTCCGCCTACAGTTCCACCAAGTCTCTCAAGCCCCTCAATGAACCCAAGGAAGAGAATCGACAAAATATTTTAGATAAAGAGTTCAAGCTTGAGGAGCTGGACATGGCCCTCAAAACGTCCAACCAACTCAGCGCCGGGAATAGATAATATAAACTATCTGATGCTGTTTTACCTACCACCCAGAGCTAAATTAATATTGCTACATCTGTTTACGAACATATGGTCCAAAAGTGAATTCCCGGAAGACTGGACAACACAAATTATTATACCAATACAGAAGCCGG
Source organism: Vandiemenella viatica (assembly GCA_031002005.1). NCBI lineage: Eukaryota > Metazoa > Arthropoda > Insecta > Orthoptera > Morabidae > Vandiemenella > Vandiemenella viatica. Next base: position 237,240,433 of record CM061921.1, on the reverse strand, counting down.
GTAAAGATAGTAACTGTGCAAACTCGTATCGCCCTATAGCTCTCTCCTCGTGTATTGCTAAAACATTTGAACGAATAATCAAAACGAGATTAGAATGGTGGCTGAGCACCACAGCAAGTTACCGAAAACACAGTACGGATTTAGAAAAAGGGAAAAGTACAAACGACAATCTGAGTATACTTACCCTCGATATAGACGCACCTTTATCAATAAAGGATACCTATCAGCCTTATTCATGGATATAACAGGAGCATACGATAATGTCCAGATACCGACTTTAATTGAAAAGCTTAGAACATTACAACTCCCGGAAGTATATTTGCGTGGTATATATAATCTCCTTCGCTGTAGGACCATATACATCCGACAACAGGACAATACTCTATACGGACCACGCATTGTCACTAAAGGAATTCCGCAAGGAGCAATTCTCAGTCCCATTCTCTTCGCCATCTATATAGCTGACATAGAAAATATATTCAGCCCATCGATAAAAGTATTGCAATTTGCAGATGACGTTTGCGTCTACACATGGTCTCCCTCTCAAGGCATAAACATCTGGAGATTAAAAGAAGCCGCCAAAAAGCTATACGAATGGACTCTTCAGTTAGGATTAACTATATCGCAAACGAAATCGTCAATTGTAATCTTTTCCCGGAAACAGTGCACCCTCAGAGAGACGGAGATTCAGCTAGGGCCCTAACCTTTTCCCGGTACGAACATCAGTCAAACACCTCGGACTACTGATTGATAGCAAACTTACATGGAAAAAACACATCGATCAAATCTCAACCAAATCGGAACGTCACCTGAACGTCTTAAGATCGATATCACGTGTTTGGTGGGGAGCCGACCCTGCCATTCTTCTAATTATGTACAGAGCACTCATTAGACCAATCCTGGATTATGGAAGCCACTGTTACGGTAATGCACCCAAGTATATACTCCGCAAATTAGACATCCTGCAATATAGAGCCATAAGAATATGCTTAGGAACGATGATGTCCACGCCAACTAACGCTTTATTAGTGGAGGCAAAGGAAATGCCTCTGGTCATCCGCCGTCAGCTGTTAGCATCGGTTTACTTAACCAGGCGAGCAGCAATCACAAATCACCCTGTAATGAAAAAGGCCATAGATTATACAAAAGTGATGGAGAAAAGTGATATGTCCACCATTTCAAGAACTCCTTTGTTGATCCTAAGCTACGAAAAAATAAAACTTATGGCACCTTTAATTATCCAAAATGAAATGCTACCCCTCTTTTCAAAAGACTACGAGGTTCTAAGATTCAAACCCAATATACACTATCTACCAAATTGGATTATGAAAAGTGGGAAAATAAAATCCTTAACGGAGGGGTTCTTATCTCAAACGTGGCCGAATCACATCCACATTTACACTGACGGCTCCAAATCCCCCGACGGAGTTGGATACGCCTACTTTTGTCCTGAATCAAAAGTATCTAAGCAAGTCAGTCTACCACCAGAAACTTCGATATACACCACCGAAGCCCTCGCAATCAGAGAAGCAATAAAATACGGATTCAAGCGATACAGTAAAATGCTGATCCTAACAGATTCGAAAAGCGTAGCCTTAAAACTAGACAACCCAAATAGACATAGTGACCTCAATATGATTTTAGTAGACATTATACAACTGATGCATGCGGCCTACGTAGAAAAGAAAGATGTACACCTAGTATGGATCAAAGGTCATGCGTCAATTCAACACAATGAAGCAGTCGACATATTAGCAAAAGATAGTTTATCACACGGAGAGAGACAATTCATTCAATTGCCACACACTGACTTTATACCTATTATCAAGAAACAATATATTAGTGACTGGTCAGAATCATGGTCCACAACCCAATCGGTCAGAGGAAAGCACTACGCTTCAATTCAACCCAATATTCCACCCAAACCTTGGTTTGCAACCTGCAGAATGAGCAGAAGGCACATATCATCAATAATCCGCATAAGATTGGGCCATGGAAGTTTCCCAAGCCATCTATATAGAATAGGAGTGCTCCAATCACCCTCTTGTCAGGAAGACCACAAAGAAGTAGCGGATTTAAATCACATCATCCTAGCTTGCAATCAGTACAAGAACCCCCAAAACAAACTATACAAAACTCTAGTAAAACTAAATATACCTCTTCCGACCTCCGTAACCTCCCTCTTGATGTCACAAAGACAAGATGTGTATGGAGCACTATCCCGATTTCTACATGAGTCCAACCTAAAACTTTGAACTTCCCATCAAAATAGGAGATATCACCTAATGACAGATATAGACAACCAATAATCAGATAAAAGCTTGCTAAGGAAAAATTTAATACACTGCAATAAAATAATACCCACAGGATAGACTCACGTTCCAAATCATAAAGTAAAAGACGAGAAATTATTCACACACTTATTCATTATAAAAAATTCCGAATGAAAAATACAAAATACCCAGTTTAAATTATTTGACAAAACAATCCAATGTAAAACTTGTAATAGGATTGTTAATTACCTTACTCATCTCATTGGTTATTACTTATATAAAATGTATTCCAATCTATGGGTAATGCCAAAACAATGATACATGAAGGTCACAATAAACGTAAATTGTACTATGTCTAAAGTAATTACCACTCCAATGTAATACATCATTTTCAATAGAATAGTCAATTTTGTATGAAAAATCCAACAAGTGTAATATATAACAGGAATGTTGATCACCGCATTGGCCATCATGGATATAAAATGTACTACTATCTATAGGTAATACCGAATCAAAAGATATATTAATGTTTATAATAGAAATAAATTGTACTATGTCTAGACTAAATGAAACTGTAAAATATTGTAATTAATCAGCTTGTCAATTGGCGCAATCCAACGACCATAAATAAATAAATAAATAAAAAAAAAAAAAAAAAAAACTTAGCCACCAGCGCGAATTTGATTGCTCTCTCACGAAAATAACGATTTGTGTGGAATTTCTAATTCGAGTGCTGGATTACCTGTTATGTTTAAACTAGGCTAGGTAGAAAGACTAGTTAGCCGTCTATTTACCGCAAATAGAATAATACAAGTAAAAATTTCGACGTAGCGTTTAGCATTGCAATTTCCAGACGTCTTTTTCATAACGAGTCTTTATCGAAGTTAACCCTAACTTAGAATATGTTACATGCCTGATGGGTGGTTGTGAAGATTTTGGTCTAGCTCTAGAGGGAACATGGGTTCGATACACGTCAGATTTACAAGATTTCTAGAACTTAACAATTTCAATTCCTGCATTTTCCACGATAACACCGTCACATTTCCAGAACTGTTTTAGGTGATAACTTATAATCTTCAACGACAAGTAATATTCTAATGAATTCATTTAACTGTTATTCTCTTTGTAGAAATTATTTCCAACAATTCATGACTAATCTCAACTGTATTAGAGGAGTGAATTTCATGTTCCAGGGGCAGATGCAGGTAAAATTCACATTTTTCTTTGTTGTCATCAGCCTCTCGACTGGTTTGATGCAATCCTTCATCCTTTCGTATCTTGCGCTAAACTCTTCATCTCAACAATTCCCTTGCAACCTACATCTTCAATTATCTGCTTCATATATTCTAACTTTTGTCTACAGTTCTTTCCTTCAATTCTTCCCTCCACTAACAAATTAACAAATCACATATGTCTTAAAAGATGACCCCTGAGGCGAGATAGTAACATTTCAGTATAACGTGTCGAATCGTTAATCATAGTGTACTTCAAACCATTAGGTTTTATATGTTTTTGAATTATCTGGATTGAAGTAAAGCATTTTTATAGTTTAAGTAAATCAAATAAGTATTTTCAGTGAGATTAATTGTTCAATAATCTTAGGTTTCGGGGATCATTGTCGGGTGTGGTTATGTACAGTAAACGACGGTTCGGTAATTGTTGCAATTAGTGCTAGTACGGCGGGCAAATAGTGAACTTTAAGTTGTTGTTCCGTGGCACCTATTAGAATGAAAGCAAGCCTGCCCATTTTTTAGTACAAAGTCGTGAAGGAACAGTGAAGTAGCTAGGTCAACAAGGGCCCCGGTGCAAAAAATTTATTTTGGGCCCTCAGGCCAGACGGGCGACCTTTATTTTTGCTTTGTGTGCTGGTAGGGGCCCCCTGAACTGAGGATGGGGGCCCTTGAATTGTTCTTTATGGGCCACTGAGCAGTGGTTGGGGGCCTCCCTGAGCACAGCGAGGGCCCTTAGTGAGGGGCTTAAGGTCGCCAATTTGCCGTGAAGGCTCGTGGTCCCTCTAAACTGCGCTTCAGGGCCCCTTGAGGTAGGCTTGGGGGCCCCATGAGAGTGAGGACCCCGGCGCACTGCACCGCCTAGCCCCATAGTAGCTACGCCCCTGTGAAGGAAGTGTTTTGTAGTACATTTCTAAGTAA
>CM061921.1:237108989-237235010 GCA_031002005.1 Vandiemenella viatica | reverse complement strand
GAGACAACTCGAAAAACTCACCAAATGGTGTAATCGCTGGAGACTCAAAATAAACCCCAACAAAACACAGGCAATAATCATTGGAAATACCAGCAGGAAATATCGCATCACAGATTTCAACATCACTATATACAATCAAACGTCTCCAGCTCACTACCAAAGTAAAATACCTTGGCATCACTCTGGACAGACACTTGACCTGGACACCCCACCTGAAAATCCGTCATTACAAAAGCAAAGCCCAGACTTAATTTACTAAAGCAACTGACCGGCACCTCCTGGGGACTAAATCCTAAAGTTATCACCAACACATATAAAGCCTTCCTCCACCCCATTTTAACATATGGCCACCTCTCATGGATACCCGCCCCAGATCGATACTATAATAGACTCCAGATAATTGAACGCCACGCCCTCCGCATAGCATACAGAATCAGATTACCATCCCCAATCCAACTCCTTTACAACCAAATGAAATTCCCACACATGCTTATCTACCTTGAATCCCTCCGAATCAAATACTCCATCAATAGTTATCAACATAAAAATCTCATAACCTACAACCTACTCAAACAGCAACACCACCTCCCCACAGCCTTCAAACAGATCCCACCCACCCTTCACCTCCAAAATATTCTCTACCTTACCGACCACACCAACCAACCACCACCGATCCCCCAACATAAAATAAGCAAGAAAATCTACCCATCCCTAACCACATAGCACAGCAGATAACAAAATAAAAATTACGGAATAAAACCACCGCAAAATCAACAGTTAACCATCAAGCAACTAAAAAACTAGTTCACTGTAAAACATAAAAAGCTGTAATATTTAGAAACCAATATGTAAAAATTACAAATTGTAAAATTGTTAAAAATTGTAATATAAAGAATCCAATATGTAAAAATTGTAACCAAAGGGCTGAAGAGCACGGAATGTGTGCTGGCAGCCCGCCTTCTCTCCCCTCGGGGGACGAAGGAATGAAATGACGAATAAATATATATAACGAAGTGATGCCAATACTCGCTCGGTTCAGTCATAACATACACGAATTGCATCACAGTCTTAAAATCATTAAAGAAACGGTGTTATCGAAGAATGAAGTAATTGGGGAATATGTGTCTAATTGTTATTTTCTACGCACTGTTGTGTCATTTTATAAGATTGTAAACTTTTACTTTCAGCAAATTCAGATACTTAAAGACCGAGCGCGACTCTATGATAGTGAAAACAAAATCGGTAGATTGCACCTTATATCAATATTTCTGTGGCTATTGTTCCGCCATCCGAATAATGCTCTCTGCGTAGGAAAGAACAGTTGTAAATGACTATATTAGAATTATGTGTACTGATATGGGAGGTGTATATTATCCTTGTCATCAATTTGTCACCCATCTTTTTTACGGATATTTAAGTATGTATTTTGTGTATCTATAAATTGAGTTGTGGCCTCCAGTTCAAGTAAACCTGAAGTAAACGTCTCTTGTCCTCCAAATATACCGATAAGGCAGATGATGTTCGCCGCCACATAGTGTGACAGTCCTCAAACCGAAACTTTAACTGGACTTGTATTTTATGAAACATTTGTAGCAAGCTAAAGTTTGACTGAATATGACTTTTGGATATTTGTCTTGTATTTTACTGTAAATCATTGTAAATTATGTAATTACCATTTAATATGTTTAAGAACAGAACTATGCCAGAGAATTGCTTAAATGTTTGTAATTGTAAGTATTAAGGTCAGCTACGATGTTTAAAGGATGATTTACCACAGTTTAAAATGATTTATGTGGATAATTTTGTGTTTAAGTATCTTTAATTTTCATTTCTAAGCATTTTTTATGATTGTAGATGATTAAGTGTTCATTCTGATTGTTTTTAATATGTTTTCAATTGTTTAAGTATTGTTAATGTTGGAGAAATATCTGTCGGAAGCCTTTGTAGTGTTCTATAACTTTCGATGGAACTTATATAAACCGATCAGCAGAGACAGAGACAGTTTTTAGTATAGTTTTCGACAAGTTTATGAACACGGTAGTGTGACTGTATTGTCTTTGGAAGAAGTGTCGATTGTAATCGTTGAAGTGTTGTGTTTATATGCGAACTGTATTTTGAAGTCCGATGTCTCACTAGCAATAAAACAAGTTAAAATTTGAAACTGGATCTTGGTTTAGTTAATTAATATATTAATTAAAACCACTAACATTCTAATAAAAGACTATGTATTGTCTAACGATGACGATGTAGAACACAATATATTCACTAGGTGGAAGAGCAAAAAAAAAGTATCCTTAGGTGTCTAAAGATGCTAAAGTGCAAGTGGAACAATCTTTCTCCTTAACACATGAATGATCTTTTGGTTATTACGATCACTTATGAGAGTTATATCAGTTATGTTATATAGTCCGTTCATTGTTGTACAATAATTTAAATCATGATAATAGTCATTGATATACTGCAGTTTCGAGACTGCCCTACGTACCATCGCTGTTACGTGGTACGGGCGAGGAAGACACTATGCGCTATTCCTGCATTGTGGAGCCTTCATTGGTACACTGCTCCTGGAAAACTGCAGCGGTCACAGCTCCCCCGAGTAAAGAGGACAGATCATAGGAATAGCCGAGTGAGTTCGAGCGGGAGTAGGCCGCAATTCGCAAGACACAAATCACCAGTGTATATCACATGCGAGTCAAACTCTTACAATCACGCGCGGGAATGCAAAAGGACTGATATTTATGCCAAATTATCCTTGAAATAGTGGAAATTTTAATAAATGGCAGAAATGGAAATCATTTTGTGACAGCTTATTTTGGCACCAAATAAAGCTTCTTAATGGCATTACAAAGAGTCCCGGCAACACAAATCAATTCGATTCCTAGACATAGGAGATACTGTTTGAACACCTCGCACCACAGTCTCTTGACATGTAGATACGTCCACCCGATCAATAGAAATAGAAGCCCGTTAATGCGAACGTTCTCATAAAGTGAGCTAAAAGTGACAGTGAAATCCAGTTACAATTCAGCTCCAGGTCCGTACAATATAAAATATTCTAGCTATTCTTAACACTCTACCACTTAAGAGAGTGAAAGCCTTTTGGATATACTTAATAGAGTTTTAGCAGAATGCGCTCTTATTTTATATATATAAAAATCTCGCGTCACGATGTTTGTCCGAGACAAGCTCCGAAATTACTTAAGTGATTTTAATGAAATTTGGCGTACTGTATATAATTTGGTCCAACTTAAAAGATTGGATAGTTTTTATCTCGATTATTAACCTAAATATTTATTATAGTGAATTAAATGATTATTAAATGTTTGTCATAGGACAATAGTTTGTAATTATTTGAAAGTTTCCAAAAATTTGAGCGGTCTGGTGGCTCAGTAACTAAGGCGTCTGACTGGAGGTTGAAAAGTCCCCGGTTCTAATCCAGGTCTCGGCGGGTACGTGTGTAAGCACTTAACCCGGCCTTCAGCTCTGGCGCAGCTTGCTGTGTAATGTGGAAGCACGCCAGGACGATACAGTGGTTCGGATTCCACTTCAAACTGTAGGTCCGCCGTATCCTGCAGGATTGTCGGGTTAGGTTAAGGCGGCTACGACAGGGGCGGAATGCGCAGCCAATAGAAACCCTGTCACCAGGTCATTACAACCACACGAAATTATTGTTATAGTTCCACACGTTCTAACAGATGGCGATGTGTTAATTTATCAACACAACACTTAGTTATATGGGTTGGGTAACCATCCAGTAGATGGCGTTGTGTTTCGGTTTCTTTATGGTACAGACTATTCCTCGCCATATATGTTTGCGACATAACCGAGTTTCTAGAAATTTTCGTGTATTATCATTTTTATAGGTGTGCTGTGTATCTATACTAATATAATAAATGCGGAACTAACTCCGTCTATCTGTCTGTCTGTCTGTTTGTTACGTTTATTGGGCTAAACGACTTTCTGCTTCCACCGGAATTTGAAGCTGGGACCAGACCAAAAAACGTTTGAAATAAAGAGCTTTAACCACTGAGCTACCACACCGCTCTGTTTTTAAATACAGGTGAACTAAGTACTATCAAAAGCGGATAAATACCATGGGTCTGTTTTTGCAGAAAACGAAAGACCAAAAATATTCTATATCCCAAAGTATTAGAGTAAAATTTTTCAATATTAATTTAATTCGTAAAGATCATTGTCTTTCATTTATTTTGAACAGGTAAATGTGTCTGTTTGGTATATGCGTACCCACTTAAGAAAGTGTCAGGCCTAAGTTCCAGTTCGGTTTTTACAGGAGAGGTTGTTTGAGAGAATGTTATGCATGTCAATAATGATATGCAACGTGGCTTAAGTAAGAACAAATATACTATCGTATGGTATGCTGACATAATAAAAGTATACGAGAAAGTGAAACTTGTTGTATTAGCCCATACAATGTGCAAAATATCTACTCATTACTTCCGAAATGACCATTGTGAAGCAAACAGACTCCAAATCACATTTAAAAAATATTTTAAATTTAGAAGAAACAACGATCAGAATGATTTCTTAGTCATGAAAATGAGGAATATCTGCAATCAGCTCATTAATCTAAACAAGGAAGTATTATTCATGTAGATAAAATCATATTTAGGGATACCAGAAAATGGAGAGGCAGTAAGATGTTAGTTTCAAATATCACAAATTCCCTTAAGAGAGAAATGTCGAATAAGGAATAGGCAGAGAAATCAGCATTGAGAGGCCATCACTACGATAGCATCCAACCTCAGATACCAACTTCTCAGGGGAACCAAAAAGGCTGTTCATCGAAAGATTAATAGCTGCAATAGTTGTATTAAAGTTTAACCACGGTTTCTTATCATCTTGCTTAAACACAATCAAAGCAATACAATCCTCACTTCGTGACAAGAACTAATGTCTTTGGTGGATTTAACAGGTGTTGAAACATCATTATTAAAGTTCTGAAAGCGCTATTATAGGAAGGCATAGAATATAATGCTAGCATTCGTCAGAATGAACAACCTGAAAGTCGAAAGGAGAATTTTAAATGTCCGTGATAGTTTCAGCTAGTGAGGAGGTAAGGATAAGGGCAGGAGCCATTAAGTTACCAGTACACTGGTCGGAAGTCACCAGCAGATGATCAGAGGAGGATGACCAGGTTCCCAGCTGTGCCGGTAGCATCTTCCAGCAGAATTCTGCTTGTTATTTCCGTTAATCTTATGAATGGCATTATTACATTCTGCGATAGCTGTATGGTAGAAAGATTAAATGTCCTAAAACAGGGTTTCACTGTCATCAATTGGTCTCCTGCTTTATTTGTTTAAATTTAATTAAAAGTAGTATATTCCAAAAAGAGAGATTTTGTTTTCATGGCTGCTAGAGCTATCTGTCAGAATTGCACGGTTTTGAAACAGTTAGTCTATTTGCTGAGTTTCAACCTGATACTTGTCGTTGTGTTCTTGTTTACATTTTTGAGTCGTGACTTATGTTATGCCTTATCCGTCTTTTAGAAACGCTGTTAAAATTAATCACATTTAATAATACAGTGATACTTCTCATAACAATAGCCAAATGGAAATAATGAGTTCTTGATGACGACTATGAGATGTAACTTTATAGTAAATAAGTCAAATTTCAAGCATTATCTAATTTTTTCTGTCCCTCCTCTACGTTTTTGATCTAATAAGATTTTAATTCTTGTAGTTCTTCCTCATATATTTTTTTGTTATTGCGGTTTTATTGGTTTTGTGTATATCACATGAATCAATATACCGATTTTCCCTTACTACTTTATAAGGGGAACGTGTTAGTAGTAAAATTACGACATTCATTTATGATTTGTGACTGTGGTAATTATTAAACGAAACGCCCAACATATCTGTAACACCTGAATCAGGCGTGAAGTACGCAACGCTTCTGACTGAACCGACGTACAACAGTAGGCTGAAACTAATTCTGCCATACGATGGTCGGCTGTTCGATTCTGCAGATAGTGGTAGGGAATATTATACTAATAAAGGAATTTTAGTGGTTTTTCATCCGTCTAGTGCAACTAGAATAAATTTTATTCAGACGGGCAAGTAATTATTAGAAACGTTTTATTAGTAAAGCAACTAAGGAAAAAAGCCTAAATATCAACATGTTAGAATATTTTACCGTTCTATTATTTCTTTTTACTGTTTCATATTCTTACTTCTGCTAGTTCAAAGTGAATATTTTTTTAATTTGCATTTAACAAAGAACGAAATTTTGTGCAAGTGTTAAAATTTTGTTTTCCAGCAATAAACTTAATAGATACCTATGACTTTAGGACAGAAGAGATTTAAACTGAACATCTAATAATGTTCGGTATTTATTGCAATCAAAATAATCGTATGGCATTGTTGGCCAAGAGATCCTGAAGGCTTGTTCGGCCTCCATGTAACTGCATTTTCGATTCGCTGTGTAATGCACCCCTTGTCATGGCTAACAAACCTAACCTGGTAATCCTACCGGGTATAGGGGACCTACAGTTTAACGTGGAATCCGAACCACTGGCGTACTTCACTTTAAATAGCAAGCTGTGCTAGATGTGAAGATTCACCTCCAGTTAGACCCTTAACCTCTGAGCCATCTGACAGTTATTTATTGTAATAATAACTAATATATTAAAGTTACCAAATTAATTAAAGCAATTTAAGGGAGTTAAGAGAAAAGGCTTGGTACGGTAAACTCGGCTCAGATGATAATTTCTAACAGCTCTAAATTCACGTAACATCTCTAGCAGTTGCTGTACTGTATAATGTAGTGACATTACATCATTGTAAGATGCTAATTACGAAACTGGTTTTTTCTTCGCTATACGGCTATTGAGTACCAAGCACATAATCATAATAAAGCAAACTTGGTAGTGCTTGACCAGCGTCTCTGATTGGTTATCCCAAAAAGTTCCGTTGCCCTGCGTTTTTCTGTGTATGCCGGTCATGTTTCTCAATTGATTCTTGGACCTGAAACGTATCATATATGCTAATTGGTGGTCATTTGGTGCTTGTTGATTGTGCTTAGTTGTTTTTTCAACTCCGCAGTCAGCTGTTGCAGACATTTCTACGAAAATATGGAAAAGTGGTTTATTAGCTTCTTGTATGTGACCCAGTATTTCTCAACAATAGTTGTAATGAGATATTTTAGGATTCCTTCGTAATATGAGTGAGTCTCCGGCAGGGGATATAGCATATACTGTTGTCAACGTGAGACTGAAGTGGGCCCCCTTTGTTTTTGACGCCTGGTGTCGCAGGATCAAACCTCACCAGAAGGAAGGTCAACGACCACCTGGGCACTGGCTGATGAGACGGGATCTTTTGTAGCCAATAACGTTAATTGGAGGGCTACTTAGCAGATGTTTGCACAGTTATATGCAGTAGAGGTTTACCTTTGAATATGACTGGTCCAATAGTTGCAATAAATTAATATATGCAAGGAGACGAGGAGCCTTCCTCGCACAATGTCCAACGAGGGCAAGGTCTGATGTATGAGAATTGATACCGAGCGCATGTTTTGTGGGATAGACGGTACTTTGCGGATGCAAGATGTGTGTTGTCTAAGAGACATGTTAGTGAGATAATCAGAACATTGATAAGTGTGTGAGATTTCGTAAGATGTAATGTTCTGTTACTGGAAGTAAGTGTGGTGTGTATATTAAAAGAACAGATATAAAACTATTCCCGTATCATTTGGCAGTCTAGCATATCCCGCACAATATTGAGCAGATCCGCAATCCGTGAAACGTGTCTCAGGCTACATGACCGTTGGCTCCCCGCCGTCGCTTTCCGGCCCAATTCGGTCTCGATCCGGTTGAGTTGCCTCGTTTTCCTGCATCCTCCAAGTTGACATTTGACTCGCGTCAGCAAATGTGTGTTTATGTCGTCATTCGCAATTCGTAAGTAAATAGATTCACTTTTACGTTTTTATAAGAACTCCCGCTTGTTTTTTTTTCTTTTTGGCATTACTTAGTTTGAGTTATGTTGTCCTATTACAAAATTAGCTCCCAGATCGTAACCACAAAAAAATGATACAATAGTATTTTCTGAGGAGGAAGTTGAAATAATACAAAAAGAATGTTATCCTATTGATAGCTATTTAAAAACGAAAATTCTGTGGATTAAATGGCTTCCAGGATGATTTATAAAAATGTTTTCACCTTTAATTGTTTCTGCACTTCATCAGATTTGAGATACTTGTTTCCAAAAGTGGATTTCAATTCCATAATTCTGCTAATGCTATAAGATATATTGTTAAAAAAAATTCAAAGTTCGTAAAAGTTGACATGATTGGTCGACAAAAATTTTAATCTTAACTTGCTTAGAATACGCAGTTCGTGCAGTCCGGAACATTGCAGCAGTTTGGTCAAAGAACGTATGACAAGCTTAGTTGTTGATCTTGAAACTGATAAGTTCTGGACGGAACAAGAGTCGTGGTAAAATTTGATAAACTTCTAACTTAGTTCCTGCAATTGTGCTTTTCACAAAGCACAGAATTAACCGTTTGACATTTTGGAAGAGAAGTCGAGCTCACAGAAATAACAATGGAAGCACAAAGCGTGACCGCTTTTATTTTTTATCATTTCAGTTAATCTATCGAACGAGGAGGTAGAAAGGGGTTTTTCGGCCGCTGGCTATATATGCAACTAGCTGATACCCACGACTTCGTACGCGCGTATTCAGATTTTCTTTGCTAGAATTGAATATAGAAAGCTGTTAGTAACGTAGGATTGGTTCCAAACAGCACCGAGTCGGCATAATATGACATGAAAAGCCATCACTAGTGTCATTCTTCTGTCGAACCTGTCTCATGAAGAGAATCAATTTCAAACATATTTAAAAAACAGAAAAACGAACGATGGTGCGCGGATTGGGGAGGGGGGGGGAAGAAGGGCAGCTTTATTTCATTTGGTCTTTTCTTCTTTCTTCTGCATGACCATCCGATTCTTGGGTTCAAATAACTTTAGCTGCTCTTGCTCTGCTAGAGCTATACCGTAGGCCAGTTGACGCCCGCAAGGCATATGAAAAAAGAAGGCAAATTAAACTGATACCAGAAACATTTAAGCAGACACAAAGTAATAGTACAGAGAAAATCGATATCTATAAATAATACGTTTTGTCTCTAAACTAAATTTATTAAAAAATTATACACTAACATAATGCGCGAGAAGCTCAGCTTGAGCAACCGACGTAACATTACGAACTAACACACACATACGTCTCTCTGTGACTATTCCATAAGTTCTCAAAATTTCGTAACTGCAACTGTTATTAATATCGAAAAAAATGTCCTGTGCCCTTCCTACAGGTGCAAAGTATTTCCTTGTCAAATTCCATCAGTATCGGTATAGCCATTTAGTCGTCAAAACGTAACAAAAAGACAGAGACTTGCCTCCGCAATTATAGTATTATTAGTGCAGATCACACACACACTGACTGCGAGAGTAACAACCGCTGAGGGATCAGTAAAACGTAAAAACGTTAAAACCTACAGCATTGCTGGACCACATACGATTTGCCTCGCATTACACCCCTAAATTTGTGATATCTACTGTGTAACATGCAACCGAACAACCGACGGTTCAGGCGTGACCCATACGATCAAAAACAATTTTGTAAAAAATCTTGGCTTCCACAGAGATTTGAACCGGAGACCATGATCCCACCTCCAGAATGTAAGCGCTGTAACCACTGAGCTACCAGACAGTCATATGGGAAGGTGGTAGAGAGACCTACGCGTCTGTCTATTGCCGTTCAGTAATTTTTCACAATTATATGATTACATGTATTATTTATACAGAAAAAAGTACGCTTTGTCCATTCTAATGCCAAGAGCAGTATATACATAAGAAAAGATAGAAATTTTTAAATTAATGTTATTTTGCTACCTACAATACTGTTATCCGTTGATATGATTTAACATTAAAGTTGATGTTTTAAATAGGCATTTATTATTTAATTTGATAACACTTGAAGAATTGTGCTGTATTCCGCGAGATTGACACCAATCCCACAATCCGAAAATGCGGGATTGATGACATTTTGGGATTGTAATCCTTGCTCCCAATGCCTCATTTGCAAAGTTGTCATAACTGTGCTCACGCTAAAAGCAGAAGAGCTAAAGAAGCAGAGGACTGGACGAAGACATTTTAAACTCTTATCTTCTAGACGTTCATCTACATGATTGCGTATTTGCCTAGAAACGTTTCTAGCCTGATCCAGATCCGTCAGAAACATTGTCATGTCATTAGTATGTTAAAAAATGAAAGATATCAAAAATTTGTAACTGGTTGTTATAGTGTAAAACGCTTTATCTATTATGTAAATTACTAATATAGCACAAGTGCGTTGGCGTAGCTTCCTTAGTGGCCTTTCACTTACCAGATAAGTACGCAGCAGTAGTCTCATGTGAAGAACATGATATAAGATCTTGTGCCTATCGGTTATATTATTTCCACTTATTATTTTAGGAGCAGTAGAGAGGATGACATCCGCTAGTGACTATACATTATCCTGGGGCACTGGAGTTGAGCGAGAACCAGTTTATCGGCGCCCCTTGACAGCTCATAACGTCACTCTGTCGCAACAGTACGATTTATTAACAGCGAGACAAACTGAGAGGCGTAGTGGTATTACTCACTACATTCTGGCGATTTGTTGCCTGACATAGACATAGACGATAACTCTGATTCCTTCGCAGTGTATAGTGCTGTATTGTATCACATATCTCGCTGAGATAGTATCAGTTACGCATTCTACTAAGACCATTTAATAAATTTTTAATACACGCTTCAGTAATTACACTGCCTGAAAAAAAGTGAAGAACCCAAAAGGGGAGAAGGAAATGAAATGAAACGTCACTGGTTGAGAAGGTATGTGAAGTTTATTCAGTGGTTACAAAATCGAGTAAGATTTACCAAGAACTTGACAGTATGAACACACTTATCAGTATGACGTTGCACCCCCTCTTGCATCGATGCATTCACTGAAATGGTTGCGAAGGGTGTCGTAAGGCCGTTGTATCCTATCCTGAGAGAAACTGTAGTAGAGTTATGGAGCATATTATATGCTCGAACACTATGAATTTTCTAGATGAAAATAATTTGCTTACAACAAATCAACACGGATTTCGGAAGAAAAGATTTTGTTAAACACAGCTGGCCCTATTTACACACGACGTAATGAAAGTTATTGATGCAGGATCACAAGTAGTTGCAATTTTTTTTAGATTTCCAGAAAGCCTTTGACTCTGTGCCGCACTACCGCCTTTTAGCGAATCTTCGAGCGTACGGTATATCGGATCAGCTTTGTGAATGGATAAAGGATTTTCAAACTGGTCGGAGGCAGTATGTCGTTGAAGGAGAAAGTTCTTCTAATCTAGATGTTACATCGGGTGTACTTCAAGGAAGTGTAATAGGACCACTTCTTTTCTTAATTTTTATAAACGATCTCGGAGATAAAGTGAAAAGCCTTTTTAGATTGTTTGCTGAAGATGCGGTTATTTGTAGGGAAGTAAGGAATTTGGCCGATTGCTTAGAAATTCAGCGTGATCTGGATGTTATTTTGGCATGGTGCACTGAGTGGCAACTTACGCTAAATTGTAAAAAGTGCAAGACAATGAGCATAACTAACAAAATGAATCCAATTGTTCAGAAATACAAGTTAAACAATTCAGTTATTGATATGATTGATTCTATGAAATATTTGGGAGTAACAGTACAAAGGAACATGAAATGGGACCTACAAATTAATTCGTTAGTGGGTAGAGCTAATTCTAGGCTGCGATTCATAAGTCGAATCTTGAAAAATTGTAACGATCAAACAAGGGAGAAAGCGTACAAATCTCTTGTGTGTCCACATTTGGGCTATTGTTGTGCATTTGGGATCCGTTTCGTATAAGGGGTTGATCGAAAGTATAGAGAAAGTACAGAGAAGAGCCTCTCGATTTGTGACCGCTTGCTACAGTCCTTATGAAAGCGTCACAGAACTGATTAGTAGACTAGGCTGGGAGTCTCTGGTAGATAGACGACGCACGTTTCGTTTAAAATTATTGGTAAACATTTGTACTCCCACTTTCACCTACGAGTGTGTGAAATATTTCTTCCACCAACCTATTTGAGCCGGAATGACAGGAAAGATAAGATTATAGAAATAAGGTGCCGCAATGATTCTTATATGAATTCTTTTTTCCCTCGTGCCATTAGGGATTGGAATGCACAACAAAGAGATTAGCTCTGCCACACACAATTTTGTGAATTGCAGAGTATAAAAGTAGATGTAGATGTAGAAACCGTCCTACACTGTTGTAACTGATCCTTTATATACTGGCTAGTGACACTAACACGTAGTTGGCGTCCGAGCTGGACCCACACGTGTTCTATCAGTGCCAGATCTGGGGATCTTGCTGGCCACGGGATTACCTCAACATCACGCAGAAAGTTCATAGAGATGCGTGCCATAAGTGTTCGAGCATTGTCTTGTTGAAAAATGGCACCACAATACTGTCGCATGAGTTGTAACATATGAGGATGCCGTGACGTACCGTTGTGCAGTCAGAGTTCCATCAATCATTACCAGCCAAGATCTGAAGTCATAAACGATCGCTCTTCGAACCATGACGTCAGAGTAATAGCACTTTACTTCTCCAAAACATCGGAAGAATGAAACCTCTATCTCGGTGGCCGCCGTACTCGCCTACGATGGTAATCCGGCGTAGTGCAGAATGGCTCATCACAATTGACTCCGCACTGTCTTCTGCGATTCTGCACTACCTCGGATGACTGTTTGACTACGAGGCAATGCTCAGTTTGCAGCTTTCTCTTCAAACATTCCCATTTTGATACAAATATACCAAACGCACACTTCACAGTTTTTAGTTTTTTTGGCACGACTGTGCCTTTCGAAATAGATTTTAATATTCTGTGGAACATCAGCGTTAGTTGCCGCACAAGGTCGAGTTAAATATTCATTGACAGGGTACCGTTGCTCACCAGTGGTTGTGGTATAACGGAGATGAATAACTATAATAATTACTCTTAGAGAAAATTGGTAGTTAAGGGTAACGTTTTAGATAAACAGATGAAAGATAGCTCAGGACCGACGAACTTGGTGTTCGTTTTGAATTTAAAGTTGATTGCGGAAAAGAACCTGTATAACTTGGGATGATTAAAGATGTTATGACATTATAAATGAAAAGGAATCAAATCATATAAGTTCATTGGTTATTGGCGAAGCTAGAAAACTTCAGAAGAAATTACATTAAATAATTAAACAGATATTTTTACTACGACTACGAAATAAATAAGTAGAAAATACGAGCTAAGACAACATAAAGTACAACTTAAATACACGACATGGTATCAGAACCTTTGCGTTGTCTTGGTTCAGGGAAAAGAAGAGTTCCAGTATCGGTATGACGGAACAAATTAAAATTCATTCAAAACACCACTATCGCTTTGCCTTACTTGCGCCTCAACATCCACATTTATGAATCTACATTTCGCATCTACCAGACCCTGAGGAATTGCAGAGAAGAAGGTTTTGTAGTTGTAACATTTGGTTTCAGGTAACCTGTGACTTCTGACCCGCACATGCTAACATCAGCGGCAGCAACACAATACGGGAAATCGCATACTTCATCATATGCACCAACATTCTTTTAGAGTGACTCTTTTGTCAGAAAAGGTAAGGTATATGTATCGCAACAAAATACTCCCAAATGAAGTTACCCCATTAACCTGTGTTTTATTCCAGTAGATATTTGAAAGAATGTAATAACTAAATAATCCTACAGTAATTAGCCAAATAATAATAATAAAAAAACAATGACTGGCGTAAAGAATTATTTTGTTCTTATTTCAGTTAGGTAAGGGTACAGACATATTATATTAATAGGTGTGTGATTCTAGTTCTTGATTCACGGGTGATGCTGTTAAAGGAAAATGGATAAGCACGTGGGACATGTTTTCAGAGATGATGTGAGAAATCAAAATCTGCCAATTGGCAGCGAAGCCAAAAACTAAGATCTACGAACAACCTTTGCCTCTTCGTGATGTGTTCAAACCCAGTAAATGGATAGTTAATATACAACCGCTGTCCCACCATGCACCTGATGACAATACTCCAAATTAAGATATGGAGAAAACGTCGTCGGAGGCTAGTGGTTCTGCTTATAACAGACTGATTTTACTACTACTACTGAAATACTAAATTGACAATGGAAGGCTTTTCTTTTTACTTATGGCTTTACGCCTCATCGACGTCGAGGTCATTAAAGGCGGGATGTTACTGAGGACAAGGAACGAGAAGGAATTCACCTAGCGTGGTGGTGTAACGGTAAGCGTTCTGGCCTCGCATATGGGCATCCAGATTTGGGTTGTCCATGGTTTCCCCAACTCACTCCAGGTGAACCGGGATGCTTCCTTCAAAAGGCCATGGCCGAATTCCTTCCCATTCCTTGCCCCACATCCTTTCCCGTCTCTAAAGACATCGCTGTTAAGTGACGTTAAGCAGTTAAAAAAAAGAGAAGGAATTCTGCCATGGGCTCTTGAAGGAAGCATCCCGGTATTCACCTGGAGTGAGTTGGGGAAATCATGGACAACCCAAATCTGGATGCCTGGACGGGGATTCGATCCGGCGTCTTTCCGAATGTGAGGCCAGACGCCGAGGTTCCCTGATCACAGCAAGACCACGTAGGATGAGAGGAAATAAGCCTCTTTTCTATTGTTATATAAATAGAACAAAATTTGTACGAGACACATCTCTAACAAGCAGTCACCTACTTGGCAACTCATTTAAACATAAGCGCGCGCGAAACTCCCGACAGTTATCATAGATGGTTTCGTGTGACTCGATGACAGACAGGCGGAACTGTACCTTCCCGGCTTTGATCGTTGTTAATAGCATCCATGCGAGGATACTGATTCAGACATGTTCTGTTTATCGAACCATTACCACTGATATATATTGTTTGTAAATGTGTCAGAGGCCTATTCAGTACAATACTGAAATATTAAATTAACTAGCTGTTACCCACGTCTTCTTACGCATGGACTTTGATTTTTATTCCTAGAATTGGATATAGAAAGCTGTAAGATACATTAAAGGTGTCCCAAAAAGGGTCGGAGACAGAATAATATGACGGGGAAGCAATCATCATACCATTCTACCGGCTGAACCTGTCTCACGAAGAGGACCAATTTGCAGCATGTTTAAAAATGAAATTTATGAACAGATCACGCACAAACTGACTGGGGGGGGGTGGCAATAAAGCCTAGGCACCCTAATAAAATTAAAGAGACTTACACACGCTGTCCACCTGTTTTTTCACCATTCGGTTATTTTTAAAAAAATCGTGACTAAATATATTATTTACCCCCAAAAAGTATAGTTTGCCCTTCCTGGTGATACATGGTATTTCCTAGTCAAAGTTCATTAAGATTGGTTTAGAAATTTAGTTGCGAAAACATAACAAACGGACTGAGAGACTGACTTACTTCTGTAATTATAATATTAGTGTAGATAGTGGTGACTTCAAGTCAAAGCATTAAATTGTTTCCAGTTTTTCCTGTGTTCGTGTTATTTCCTCAGTCTAACAAGATTTATTTTAAACTTTTCGTTGAACGTTTACCGTAGTAATTGCAATCAATGGAGAGGATTATTGACAAGGAACGGGAAGAAATTCAGCTATGGAACCATCCAGAAATTTCGGGAAACCATGGACAGTGGTATTCTGGATGGCCCTACGGGAATCTAGCCAGCGTCTTCCCGAATATGCGCAGGAATGTCAACTGCTGACCCATGAGGTTCGGTTGTAACGAGATGTAAATTTACAAACTGTCGTCTTGAGTTCACCGAAACTAGCAACGCTTGGTATGGATCCTGATGGAGTAGTGTATAGGTCTGGCATTTGGGGAGCGTGGTGGGTAAGCGGTAACACTCTGGCATCGCATTCGGGATGACACAGGTTCGAATTTCCATACCATCCCGGCCTGGGTTTTCCATGGTTTCTCCAAGTCACTCCAGATGAATGTAGGGGTAGTTCCTTCAATAAGTCCATTGCCCCAGTCCTTTCCCCCGCTCCTTTTTAGCCTCTAATGTACGAAAGAAAAGAAACAAGCATTCTAATACCATTTTGGTCATTTCCGAAAACTTCCAGAAAACTTTCTAGGCGAATGAGTGATCAGTTCCATCAGAAAGACAATGACTGATTCTTTATCGATCATTTAATAGGAATTCATTTCAGATATAATGCCAGAGTTATCGATGAGCTGGAGGGCTTTGAAACAGTTCAGCAATTCTAGTAACTCGGTGTCGGCATTTCCAACAATCAGGTCACTAGGCAATTGCGGTTCTCGCTTTTGAAACTTTTAGACGAAATGTGGAATCTCGGTCATAGAAGTGACGGTTTTACTAAGAAAGCTCTCCTCATGGTTATACCGCGTCTCGCTGAGCTGCCTTACCCAGAACTCGGCAGTTATCGGCAAGTCGTCGCCAGCCCCCGACAGCCAGAACCGGGTGATGAAGTCACTCTAGTGCTGCACTCCGTCCAGTAGACACCTAAGCACAACAATGAAGCTCCTCGCCCTGCTGGTGCTCCTGACAGGCAAGTGAACTATCGTCTTGTATATCTTCTGCTTATCAGAGAAGTGTGAATATTTGGTGCAACGACTTAACAAATAATTGAGTACTTTATTGCGTCGACTCCAAAGCACAGCGTTTTTCTCTTGAATTCGTACTACGGTAAGCAGGTGCATTGAAGTTAGTTTTTCGACGTTTGTCGGTTAACTGAAACGTGTAATTAAATAGTGCGACGGTCGAACTAATAATTAGGTAGCTTTTTGCCGTCTCATTAACATAGAGTACATTCAGAAGTTTGAATCGTAGATTCCAGGTACATCGAAGTCAATTTTAATTCACCTCAAGGTTAAATGAAATGTGTGGTTAACTGCTGCAAGTATGCAACGAATGAATAGATACCTTTTTTTTACCATCTAAAAAAATCTTGCTAGACTCCTGGGTGCGCTGTAACTGTTCATGAAAGTTTATTGTGACGTATGACTATTTTTTTTTAAAATCTCATCCCTCCCATTCTACTTAAATTTGAGTATAATGTATGGTTCTTTTAATTATTACCCAAAAAAGTTCAGTGGAGATAGTAATCTCGTGGGCTAGCCTGATTTTACTACGTGTTTCATAATTAAATATGGATTTTTTTTCATTCATCTGAAGTTGCATGAAGCTAACGGTATTTAATATCGTTTGTTCATATAATTTCGAAAATAATACTTGTATCGAGATATCTTAATTGGAGTGCAAAGCTTCTATCAGGCAACATCTTTCCTATTATAATGAAGCTCGTTGCCGAATGGTGACAAGGGAGCATGCATAAACCACGTAGCTCCATTTTGGCCTCCTGTGAACCCCCCCTCCCTCTACGTAGCCTTACGTGGCTTTTGCATCTACCCCCCCCCCCCCACGTATTTCGTATCTTTTTTCCCTTTTGATTCCAGAATTTGTTCTGTTTTCTCTTGTCAGACGATTGAAAATTACATAAAGAGATAATTAACGGAGGGAAACAAATATTCACATGCTGTTGTGAGGTCTGTTCCTCATTTTAACTGTGAAAAATGTTGTGAAAGGAAAGCAACGTGGCCTGGCTCGGAACCCCTCCCTCCCCCCACGTAGCCCAGCGTAGCCTTCAAGCCAACCTCCCCCCCCCCCCTCTTGACCGATCCACGTAGTTTGTGCACGCTCCCAAAGAGAGTGCGAATTTTTTAGTATATTGATATACTAACATCTTTCCTTTAATAAAAAACGGTAAGTATTTGATGCATTAATCGGTCAGATATTTGAATAAATTCACCTCGGTCTCCCATACTTGACTTTCGTTCAAGTATTTCCAAATGTGTCAGTGTTATTGTTAGATTACATCAAGGTTCTTGGCATTGTATGAATAATTTGTATTATTATTGCCTACTTTTTATTGTTGTAATGATATAAAAGTATGGTAAATTTATGTATCAATGGCAGATTTAATAAAAACTTTCGAGTGAAGTTTGTGAACGAATAGTAGTCTCCGTGGATATTGAGTTTTTATTTCGTGTTTTGGTTTAGGTGCCAAAAAACAATGTTATGTTGATGTTCGTTTATTTTGATCAAATCAACAAGTCAGCGATATTCACTAGTATAGGTACAATACAGAGATGCACAGTCGCAAAGAAACTCTCTGTGAACTCAACTGAATGATTGAAACTCTCTGTAACACTGAATACTGTCAACTAAACAGACTTACTAACTGAATGAATTTCTCTGTCCAGGCGATCTGTTTATATAGTCTTTATCGAAATTACGAGAATTCTTCAAAGGCATCCGCCCGATATTTCTCGATCATTAACAATCACTCAAACAATCTAACATATTAAAAACAATCGGAATTAATACAAAATTAATTAACAACATTACAAAATGATCAGAAATGGTAATTATAGATACTTAAATACAAAATTATTTACAGAAATCCTTTCAAACGGTAGAAAATTGTCCTGTAGACATCGTAACTTACAGTAGTACATGGAGTTAAAAACTTTTAAGAAATTCTCTTGCATCATTCGGTTCTTAACACATTGACTGCCATGAGGAAACTTGGACTATGTATTGCTATGCCACATGTGAGCCACATGTGGCTCACGTGGCGGTCAATGTGTTAAACATATTAAATGGCCTTTGAATAACTTTCTTACCTAAAACAAAGTCTATTACAAAACAAACATATCAAATCACTTTCAACCAAACATTAGCTCACTGCAAATACTTCATACAGTACAATGCTATTCAAAATTCAGGTATTAGGGCTGTTACAAGCTGTTTGAGATTGTTAGTTGTTACCACTGCATTCATTTTTATCACAGTGCGAAAGCGATAAAATTCTGGTAAGCAGAATCTAGTAGGCTCTATTTTGTAGCTTGAAGCTTACCTTTCTTTGTTTCTTTTGACGATGCGGAAAATAAGTTTCAGAAATAGGTAATACATGCTTACTCTGATATTTTTAAGCACGAAAATATTTACATCGTCGTTTAAAAAGTTGCATTACAATACCTCTTTCATCGTTTAAAAAATATTTATTTACGTCTAGATAAGTATAAACAAACGAAATGGGACAATGCGGTGTTTATTGTGTCTGTTATATGGAACGCAAAAACGTATTCATTACTATGCTGGTTAGGGGTTTCACCTTAATGGGGGAAATGATTAGTATATAAGCCTTAGTTAATATTACGAACGTAGAATAACGTCATCACAGTGCATAAATGTGCAGCGAACTAAATATATTTATATGAATTCTTTCTTCCCTCCTGCTATTCTGGATTGTAATGCACGGAGTAGAGATTAATTTTAATGCAAAGCACCCTCTGCCATCCACAATTTTGAGAACTGCAGAGTACATATATTTACATGTAGATGTATTTTCCACAGCATTACTTGATAGTAGCTTGTGAATATATAGTTGTGATGGAAACTAGAAAAATCTCTTAAAACAAATTTAATCTTTCTAAAGGTTTTTATGACTTTAAGACTCGCCGACATTGAGGTCTTTATAAGGGGAAAAAAAACTAGGGTCAAGGAATGGGAAGAACGTGTAACCTGGGCAGATAAGATTCAATGAGATCAAAATATATTGCCACAGTAGACCGATTACATTTAGAACAGCAGTAAATATTTAATAACACTGCGCTCATGTTTGGTAACCAAACAGAACCAGATTGTCGACTTGCATTCTAAAATAAATATGTGCACTTATATTTCCAAAACATTTGATCTAAACTTATTTCGGTAAAAAATTTATACTAGCATAAATCCACGAAAACGCCACCAGTTGTTGGTGGTGTTTTCGTGGCTTTATGCTAATATAACATTTTTACCTTTGCTGACACGCAGCTATGCTCAAGATTTTATTTCGGTAACATTTAAATACAATGGCGAAAATTTTCACGAAACAGAGCGTGGTGTAGAACTTTTTTTTTTACTGCTTAACGTCTCTTAACAGCGAGGTCTTTA
This sequence comes from Vandiemenella viatica, assembly GCA_031002005.1. Taxonomy (NCBI): domain Eukaryota; kingdom Metazoa; phylum Arthropoda; class Insecta; order Orthoptera; family Morabidae; genus Vandiemenella; species Vandiemenella viatica. The sequence continues at coordinate 237,214,941 of CM061921.1, read as the reverse complement.
GAGACGGGAAAGGATGTGGGGGGCAAGGAATGGGAACCGTTACACCACCACGCTCGGTGTGTAGAATTAAAGCACCGAGCGTGGTGGATGAACGGTTAACTCTCTGGCCTCGCATTCGGGAGGACGCCGGTTCGAATCCACGTCCGGGTATCCAGATTCGGGTTTTCCATGCTTTCCCCAAATCACTCCAGGCGAATGACGGGATGCTTCCTTCAAAAGGCCATTGCCGAATTCCTTCCCGTTCCTTGTCCCCACTCCCATCCCGCCTCTAATGACATCGACGTCGACGAGGCGTAAAGCCATAAGTAAAAAAAATAAATAAAAATAAAATAAAAAAAGAACAAATGTAACATTCGAAAGGTTAATTGAACATTCCTAAAAAAAATTCTAGGTGATAAAAAACTTCAGAATTAGTTTTCATGAAACGTGAGAGAAAAGTCTGTGGAACTGAAATTTTTTGGATTAGTTTTTGAACCTCTTTAGGAAATATTATATTCTGAATTTTACAGACGACATTATAAGTTAGAAGGGCGCGATAGTTAGGCATCACATTGGCAAGTGTTAATTTTTAACTTTCCCATCCTCGCAATAGTATTTCTTGAGAGAGAAAAAAAACCCAACAAAAATCCAACAGAAGTTTTGAATATTGTGTGGTACCTATTTCCAATGCTAGTTGTAATGAACAAGATGCAGTAAAATTTAGTTTAATTGAACAGACGTATTAGTGGTATATCGATTCCAAACATTAGAATTGTTCCCTATGGATATGTGTTGCAGTGTCCTCTACCTCAGCCTCGCCGCTATACCCGTCGATCCAAAAATGCAATGAGCTGTTCATGGAAATCTCCGTAGCTATATATATGGCTCCCAACATCTCGGCTCTTGAAGAGTAAGTATTGCAACAGTCTTAAGTAACACTTCAGTTATTATCATTCGTTGGTATTCGAAACTGATACGCAACAACAGCCCATAATTGATAATGAGAATTAAAACATTCTATACTTCTTTCATTTTCAGTGACATTGCTGCTGGATATGTCCCGGAGTGTCTTATGGAATATACAGATATTTGCGGAGCCGATTCAGGAGAAATCACAGTTGTCTTTGAGTCGATGGCTGTAATTTCAGATGTGATTTCCAAAGGTGAAATAATGTTAATACAGTAATCTCTTTTCATGTTATTTATTCAAACCAAGAGAATGGGTAGAGATAAGATAGAAGAATCAGTGTGTAGCAGTGTTATGTAATAATAATTTCAGTGTGAATTGCTTGTTTAATTTTTTCTGTGGGAGAGAGTGTTAGGGTTACCTCAAAAGATGGGATCATTAAGGACTATTATAAAAGAGAGAAGTCGTTGTCAGCATACAGTTTACTATTAAATTAGTTGCTTCGCTACTGTTGTGTTTCTGTAGCAAATTCTGTGCGTTTACAGGTATCAATCGATATGGCCATTTATTAAAGTACAATGAAATTGGATGTATAGTTCCCGCTATACCAAAACTTCAGTTCGACCTTTGCAAGTAAGTAACAGATCAACTCAGACTTTATTTATCTGCATATTCTGTCTAGTATATCAAATTTTGTTTTTCTAGTGTGCCTTATTCATTTCATTTTAGCAACTCATTTTGCGTTTTCCCAGGGCTCTAGCTGAATGTGTTCCTGATTTTAAAGGCTACAAAAATTGTGAAAACATGTTTGACAGGGTGAAAGCAGACGTGAAACAGGTAAAAAAAATAAAAAACAATGAAGTAAACAGTTGCTAGCCACTAGAGTTTTTTTCTTACTTCTTCCATTTTGACATACAGAGACGAAGTGATTGCAATATGATAGCCAGAATTAACCCAGAATGAGTGCTTTGTAAACAAATTATTTTAGCGGGTGCAATGTATATCTCACACAACCGTAGACAATATTTAATTAAAAATACTCCTGCCAGCATTTTTAATCTGACTGACTGATAGTATTTTGGATTATTTTAACAAAGCACCTGTATATACCTACACAAATAATTAACTTTTAGTTTTTTCTTGTGTCAAAAGTTTATTATTGACAGAATTAAGAAATAATCATAAGGAATTGTGTTTTTTTAACAGAAATGTGAGGGAGGTGAGGAGACAGTAACTGTGGACTGCAGGTGCATCTGCGACTCTAAGCTTCGTCTCACAGAACATTGTAAGGTAAGAAATTATAAATACTTACTGCTTAGAAACAGTCACCTTGGATTCTTATACTATTAACGTAGACCAAACCAAAAAAAAAAAAAAAAAATAGGCAACGGTACGGCGAAATAGGTTTCTTTTAAACTGCAGAAATTTCGCTTTCTAAAAACAGGTGGCTGTTGATATCACAAATAAATCATTTAAATCCGTAAGACAGTAAACAGAATCTAGCATTATTGTATAGCCATCTTAAAAATATAAAAAAAACCATTAATGTGAAAAAGAATAGTATTTCTCTTACCATTAGAAATGTTTTCGTGTAGGTTCAACTGTGTCTGTAAGAACGAATCTGTATGGAAGTAACATCAAACAATTGTTTTACAGAATGCTCCAGATCATGGTTACAATCAGGCTGCAGAGATGTGCCACTGTGTTCCTTTATCTGCAGCTGTGACGATTGTACCAGATGATCTACTCTACAATACTACCAACCACTACCCGGCTTTGACGAACGGACAGAACCTTATGATTGCAATATTCATAGGAATATTTATCATTTTGTTCCTCTCTGTCACGTTTTTAGTTTGTTACCATTATCGTGATCATATTAAAAATCGATTTATGGGAAAATCTAACACGGTGGTCTTTAGCGAGCTTAAGAGCAGAGAAGAAGAAGATGAAGAAGAAGAAATATTGTAGAGGATTCGATGGCGGATTACAACTTTTGTTTTATATTGGTTGCTTTAAAATAGTTATTTTTATGCAGACTGAATACGTCTTCATCATGGTAACTGGTTAATGAAATTCTTAATATTTGTAACTGTATGAATTAATTTATTTCAAAAAGACTTTTGATACAATTATTTTCAAGTATAATTTGTATTTCATACTAGTCTTGTTATACAATGATTACATTTCTACCAATTGACCACATCAGTATCTCGGTAATGGAAGATGGAAGTATTAATATATGTAACCAAAATCATTACGTTATACATAAAATGAGTCTAGAATTATCTGTTTTTAAGTGTGGTTTACATATTAAATGGATGTTGAATTATCTGACTATATATGTAGCTATTGTCAATGTCATTATTTCAACACAGAATTTATGAAATGACTATTATAGGTATCTGATTATATCTAATATATATTTTATAAGCCATTATGATTTAAAAATATCTTCGATAAAATGATACATTTTAAAATTCAAACAAGGTGTTCCAGATTTTTAATCGAGAAATAATTTGTTTATTTGAATTAATACTTAAATTATGCTATAAATAAAACAAGATGTAAAATAATACTTTTTGTATAAAGCTACAATTAAATTTTTAATTGTGCTATTAAACAAGATTATTTGAAAAGTATATACCCTGGTTCTATAAAAATGTTTGTGTAATTTAACTCTCTACAGTGTTGCAATATCATATTTATGGCTACAAATATGAGTTCCCAGTTTTATTTGTATTTAAAATACCGAAATAGTACCAAACGAAACTATTTATTGCATTAGATACACTTCCTTTGCCCTAACATTTTTCAAGCAAAAAGCTTTAAACTTTTGGTTGAACAACATTTCTTGTTAGTATTGACTAAATTTCAAGTTTAGGTAACGTTGAAGTTGAAAAATTTCACTGGTACTTATGATAGGGTGCACAGAGATACTGTCCTCCGTTAAAATCACTTGCAATTTTTTCATTAAACTCAATTACTTTATTCTGCAACAAGAATGGATAGTAGTTTATGTTATTTGACCTTATAATCACATTGACCATTATTTTTATAGCTAATTGAATAGAATTTCTGCTCTTCTCTCTTGGTGTTTGTCAGAGTAGTTAACGTTGAAACGTTCGGTAGAAATAAAAACACTTAAGTGAACAGTGTTTTTAATTAAAAAGAAAGAAGTTTAAGGATTTCCATAAAGAATTTTGAATACGTTAAACTGTCAGGATGTCAAGATTCACTATTTGCTTTGAACGTTGTTTTTAAAAGAGGTTGCTGCGCAATCTCACATTTATCTTGTGTTTGAACACTAACTGCGTATCACATGTGAGCGATTTGAGAAAATTCTAATCTGATCTGCATTTATCGGTTTTTCAGATGTATACATTACCCTCCAGCATGTTTGTGTTTGAGTGGCAATACTAACCTCATTATTTTGAATCATAATAACTGAACGTTAGGTACAACAAATTAAAAGTAATTAAGCCTACTCCAATTTTTTGACATTTTGCTTGAATTCTGCACACGAATTGTACAAGAAATGAAGTATTTCGTAAATATTTGAGCTACAGCTTTTGAGGATGTTTGGTAATAAAAATTTAAATATAATCTTCACGGGCTAGCTGCCGGTTTGTATTGATGAAACACGAGCTTTCGGCGGCGTACTCTGTTGCCACCTTCAGGCCTGATACGCTGTGACAACCAGAGTTGCATTTCTTCATTTCATAAAAGGTACATTACAACTCTAATCGATGTTTATCTCACCCTCACTTAGTGCAGCGTAACATTTTGGCTGTGGTTTAAGGCTTTTCATCCTAGATGGCGTTGCTATCTGCAAATTATGAAAAAAAGAAAAATTCTTATCAATTTTTAGACAGTCGTATTCTTTAAGCTAACTAACAAATGTCTACTGAAACAGATCGTATTTTTTTTTTACTATTGTAACATATAATAATGTATAGAATAATTTACTACGTTAATCGAGAAAGTTCTATATCATCAACGCGAGTGCAACTGCTACGGATATTTTGATTAAGCTCGTCAGATATTTTTACCAAGCTACAAGGGAAAAACCTTCAAGATGCTACCAAGCTGGTCATACGATGATTTCAGCAATTATCTAGTTGAAACAGCCACCATATTTCGCTTCAAAGCTACACTACATTTGTTATTTTCAGTAAACGTAACTATCAATACGTAGTTAGAGAAAGATGGACGGTAAGTGGAACCAGGCCCCAAAGTCATAATAACCCATACTTATTAACAGATCAGACAATCAAATTTCCCCATTTCTGCCTCTGTTTTTGCTAGATTAATAAGTTGTTGGTAAGTTGGTGGACAACTTGGTATGTAACCATGTCTGGAAATAAGGTGTTCTGTAAATTATCAGTGTATGTTTAGGAGAAGCTGCTCATGTGAACCTCAATCAGATGATATGGACGAGGGAGGCGTTTGACGGAGTTTCCTGCAGAATAGAGGTAAAGGATATTGAAACCATTGAGGTTAATTAGAATGTGACTTGCTATATGGAGGAATTCTTCAGTTCTAGGAAGCAAAAATTGATTGCTGGTTTGTAGTCGAAAGTTAGATCGTTTGCAGATATCATAATATATGATAGGATTTCATCGAGAGGGAACTTTGCATATATAAATACCTTAGAAATACACAAAAGATAGGATTCCAACGCACGTCTTTTGGTTCTTGAGAAGTCTTATGATAAATCATACATACTATGTATTTCATTTTCTTATTTGGCAGGTATAACGGTGAAGTCACCAGAATTTTGTTTATTTTATTTTATTTTATTATTATTTTTTTAAATCAACGATCCATAACGTCGAGTAAAACCATTTTGTTTCATAAAGTGGAGTGAATACACATTGTAGAATACAAACTTGTCTCAGAACAAGATATCACAATTTTTTGCCTCTAAGAAACCATGAGACTTTGTCTGTTTCTAAAAGATTCTTTTTTTTTTTTGGGATGAATCTTAATACTATGCTCCGCATTGGATCAATAAGAATATTTCTTAACCCTGTTGGATGTGAATACTTATGTCGGTAATATACCTACCCAAAAAATTATCAGCCCACATGTAGAATCAGATTAATATCATATCATAAATAGTAACACAATAGCTGGCTTTGTTTACGTGGGGTTAGAGAGATGGCTTTGCGTTGCAGGAACCACCGGTTCGCGTCTGGCCCACGACACAGGTGGTTTTGCTTTCATCCTGTGTTGTCTTTACCCAGGTGATTTCCAAATACGTATGAAAATATTAACATACTCTTCAGATAGACAGTAAGAAACGCGGAGCTGAATGAAAGGCTATAAGGCCGAATTCCATTTTTAAATGATAAAAGAGTAGTAACAAACAAGTGCGACGCTAGTCCTTTTAATATTTCTGTTCTTTTTACTTATACGGATTATGACTCTTTGTGACATTAATATAGTTTGCATCAATTCAGTATTAATTTTACCAGACTGAAAATTTTACTAAATTCTTACTGAGACTGATGTGTAAGCAGTAACGCTAGGGCCTGGTACCCTGTGTGCCGTGGGTTTGAACATCCCTCCGACCATCCAGATTTAGAATTTTCCATGGTATCCTGAAATCAGTCCAAGCGAAACCATGATGGTTCCTTCACACGTTCATGGCCGAAATTCTTCCCTTTCATTTTCCCCAGTCCTCTTGCCTGTAATGACCTCAACGAAGAGGAATCGTAAGGCACAATATTTTAGTTAACTGTGTGATTTGGCAAGAAAAACACATGGCCAGCAAATAAACTTTAAAGTTCGTACTCTTTCTGTGCAATTACTACATTAACAGGGCTGCAATACGCGAAAATTTACCCTACCTATTATTTTTTCTGATTTGGGAACGCGGATTTTATATTTGGATAATAACATAACCAACAGCGGTAAGGGCCACTGAATATACGAACAGTTTGGCTGATACTATTCTTTCTCTTATGATTCTGTGTATTAAACCACGAGGAGTTGTTGGCTTGACTTGGGGGATCAGATCTATTCATGAAAATGTGAATAACCATTTTACGATCTGCTACCGTAGATAGATTAATATACCAAACCTAATTTTACGCATGATTCCTATGTATTAATAACCTTAGTTACTTAATGTATTATGGTGATTTTTAAGTAATAGTCTGGGTAAATACTCAAGTTCCGCCAAAAAAATAAAAAAAATAACCTTTCACATATAGAACGAAGCAAAACTACGTCTGCACAAAGAAGATGACAATTTTCATTTCTCTCAGCGTAGATTGTTGGCACTGATATAGGATACTTTAACCCCCACCAATACACGAAAACTGTATTGACGATAAATTAATAAATCCGATGTTTTCATCGACTTGGTGACACAGTTTCCATTGGACACGTATTCTGACTAAATTCTAACCACCGATTCCAATCTTGCCGAGCAAAAAGCAACTGCAATTTTATGATTGTCCTATTCACATAAGCGTTCTAGGGTACTTCACAGATAAAATGCAAGCTATTGCAGACATGAATGAAAGATTAGTGGCCTTCGAAAACCGTTGTTGAGAAAGGGATTCAAAAAAGGGACACCGACCCCCCTCAGCATCCCGTCTACTTTACTCATTGGCATTGATCTGTTGACACGAATGGTGACATCAAATCTGTCTACAATCCGGTGGCTGCACCAATACGTCTGCATATGTAAGTTCAATGAACGGGGCAACAGTTCCAGAGAATCGAAAAACACGAGCTAAATAATATTAATTTCTAGAAAACATTTTCATCCACCCTTTAAAATAGAATTGTGGTTCTGAACCTGCCGTTAACTCAGACGAAATAATGTAAGAACATAAGAAACGCATCAGCGGAACATTTCACAATCGGATAATCTTACAAATTTCAGATAAGAAGATAAACGAGATGACTGATAAAATAATGGACCTAATGCAAAAATAAAAAATAGCAAAAAACGTTAAAATAACTCATAACAATATCTAAAGAACTAACAGGAGACAAATAAACGGAAAGAAGGAAGCATCGATAAATAAGAACAATACAGAAATAGAGGAACTTCAAACCAGGTATGATAGTTTCATAATACACTAGCTGATACCCGCGACTTCGTACGCGTGGGTTAAGAATTTCTTTGCCAGAATTGAATATAGAAAGTTGTTTCTTAACGAAGGATTGGTCCCAAACAACACCGAGTCAGTATAATATGGCAGAAAGCCATCACTACGTCATTCTACCGTCGAACTTGTCTCTTGAAGTGAGTCAATTTCCAAAATATTTAAAAACAGAAAAACAAACGAAGGTGCGGGGATTGGAAAAGGGGGGGGGGGAGAGGAGTATTAACTAAGGGCAGCTATATTTCAGCTTGATCTTTTCTTCTTTCTTCAGCATGAACATTCGATTCTTGGGTTCTAATCACTTTAGCTGCTCGTGCTTTGCTAGAGCTACACCTTAGGCCAGTTTACGCCCGCAAGGCATGTCAAAAAAGAAGGCAAAATAAGCTGGTGCCAGAAAAATTTAAACAGACACAAAGTAAAAGTACAGAGAAAATCGACATCTATAATAAGTAATACAAATTATACACTAACATAATGAGCGAGAAGCACAGGTTGAGCAACTAACGTAACACTCAGACTAACGCACACATTTGTATCTCTGTCATCATTCGATAAGTTCTCAAAATTTCGTGACTACAACTGTTAATCATACCGAAAAAAATGTCCTGTGCCCTTCCTACAGATTTTCTTGTCAAATTCCGACAATATCGGTAGTCGTCAAAACGTAATAAAAAGACAGAGACTTACTTCCGCATTTATAGTATTATTACTGCAGATCACACACACACTGACTGCGAATCACCCCTGAGGAATCAATATAACGTAAAATACTGTACACCTACAGCATTGCAAGACTACCTACGATTTGCCTCACATTGCACCCCTAAATTTGTGATATCTAAAGTTTAACATTTAATCCGAATAACCGACGGTCCATGCGTAACTCTTACAATCAAAAACTATTTTTAAAAATATTTACCTCCAGGGAGATTTGAACCGCAGACCACAATCCAAACATCAGTAAGCAAGCGCTTTGACCACTGAGCTATCTGACCGCTGTATCGAAAGATAGTACAGAGACCTAGACATCCAACGCGTCTGTCTATCGCCGTTCAGTAATTTATCGAAATTATAAGACAACATGTATTATTTATACAGATAATTTTTCAACCAAATGTAGATAGTATATTTCTCCTTGTTTCAAAAGAAAAGTGTGCAAAGTTTCATCAAAATCGGATGGAAACTGTGGATTTGTATGAAGAACTAACAAACAAACAAACAAACATACAAACAAACATTCATCTTTATATATATTGATAAGGCCGTAGAGGAAGTAACGCACACCACCTACAAATGAACAGCAGACAGTAACAACTAGATGGATCACATCTCTTCACGAGTGCTGATATTGAAGGAGGGCTTGAGGTTTCAGATTTTCTAAAAGAGAGACCAAGGAGAGCTTGGGCTCAAGAAAAATCTTTCGGACTAGTGAGAGTTGGTGTAGAAATTCTCAAGCTTATAAATACATACACAAATGGCGTGAGTCATGCTTTGAATTTGTTTCTGAGGTTCTTTTACATTCGAGTATGGAGAAAAGTAGAAACAAATATTATCGTCAGTCGGTAGAGTATCTAGGACTAGGAATACCCTATTTTGCATCTTATCGTATTTGAGTAATGTCTTATTTGTGCTTTATTGACTATGCAAAGGCATTCTTCAAAGTTAAAGACGAAATTCTCCTTAGTCAGAAGAAACGAATAAATTTTGACTGTGAAAACATTAACATCATAAGACCTCTGTACTAGAAGCGTACTGTCACCTGCAGTTCAGCATGTATTCTGAAACCATTTTTCAGAATGCCTTTAAAGAAGTCGATAAAGCAATTCAGATAAACAGCAAACGACTATACAATATCCGCAAATAACATCATGAACTTAGCTAACAACTTGGAAGATCACCAATTTCTTCAAGAAATTACTAATATAGTCCACAAAGAATACGGTGTTAAATTTTTTTAATCAAATAAAAAGATTTTAATCGTCAGCTAAAAGAAGACTGCGTGGCATTATTCAAATATGTAGGATGCTTGTTGACTGGAAAGGGGAATCCTAAAGATAAAATAGTGCTAAGGCAACGTTATAAAAGTTGAAACACCATGTGTGTTGTGTTCAAATGCAGTTCATAATACGCTGGCAAATCGTAAAATGTTATTTGTTTTGGGTATTAATAAACGGCGTTGAAGCATGGACACCTAAGTCATCTTCCATTAATTGATTGAAGGATTTATAAATGTGGCTCTACCTCCGATTGTTAAAAGTATCGCGACCATATCACATAACCCAGGAGGAAGTCCTTCGTTATTTCTTCTGAAAAAAAGGGATGTCCTGAGCATCATAAAACGCAAGGAAAGTAGCGTAGTTCTGTCACTTTTTATTTAAAGTCGTAAGTACAGTCTCATACAGCTAATCATTGAAGGAAATATGGAAGAAAAACAAATTCCTGGACGAATTAGAGTTTCCTGGATGCAGAACCAAGGACAAGTGGTATCACATTGCCTCTTTATTACGAGCAGCGAATAAGCGGGAGAATTACTACACTATGGCTGTCGATTTTATCGTCACCAGAAGAATATAGCTGGGCTAGAAGCATCGCTGCAGATAGTAAACACAGTCGTTCGTTTCAGGAATTGTTGCGTCTCCGTCCTGCATATCAACTCCCTCGAGTCGTAAACAGAGGCGTGCAATCTCAGCCATCATAACAGTGTGCTTTTCATCAACAATCGTAAATACACAGTGCTGACAGCTTCTATAGCGGATAGTGAAACGATACAGCGCTTAGGACGTCGCGTGCACAGTGTTTGAAGTAAAGCCTGATTCAATGCACATCCTAACATCATTTCAAATAAATAAAGCGGAATATTATAGGAAGTGACTGGACCAACCAACCACTTCCGGCCTATTGCCGAAGTCACTGATCCACCCTACACTCCACAGTGCATACTTTTATGCTCTATATAACTCGTCAACGTCGTGGTCATTAAAGTTAGGAGAGAATTGGGGCAACAAATGGGAAGTAATTCGGCCATGGTATTTTGAAGGAACCATCCTGGCATTCGCCAAGAGGGACTTCAGTAAATAATTGAAAACCGGTGCCTGGATGGCTGGACGCGATTCGACCATGTTTTCCCCCGAATGTAACTCTAAGTTACCAACCTCAGTCGTGGAGTACAGATATTTTGTGTAGACCGATTTAACCGTGTTTCTTCCTATGCTGGCCTCGGTAGCGTAGGGGCTAGAGCGTTAGCTCCGCCGGTTCGAGTCCGGCCGCAGGCATAGGTGTTTAAGTGTTTTGGCTGTGAATATAATGTCCGTACTGAGTAATGTCTAATTAACTGGAAACATTTCATACTGGAGATATTGAAAACACTGGGCGAAATAATTACTACTGAGTTGGCTGTATGGCTTCAGATGCTGAAAGCCGTTAAAAAAAAGAATCGTGTTTCTTTCCTATTCACAGTTATCTCTTCAAAACGGTAACGTGTTAATTAATAAGGACTATAAACAACTACTTTCCCTATTCATCGGACCGTCAGAGCTCAGCGACTATACAACAAATTTCTATGGCCATTGTCGCTAATTACATAACGCATACTCATATTTGAAATATTTTAACACTCCCACTCCTTTATTTTTAATACATACCCCACACAGCTCCTCAGTAATGCTGAATAATCTCACAAAAATATAACTTTTTTGTCACTTTTAGCCTTTCATTTTGTTCTGTTGTTTAAGAGGCTGACCTTGATCTTGCTTCCTTATTACGAAATTTATGTATGTATATCAGCTTATCCTGTTCTTTTTATTAATCCTCAATCTTTTGGTAAATCACGAGTTTAAAGAACTGTATCTCTCAGCTTTCGTTTTGTTTTTTACCATAGTAATTATTGCGCATATTAATTACAGCTGATGTTACCATTGCGTTACCGAGCAAACGCCTGCCTTTGTTAGGACGAGATTCTGTTGTTTGGTATTCAATAAAATGGCAGCCTCCAGGATTCTGTGTAGATTAATTGACTTCACCCATCTAGGTAACTGAGCCGGGTCTAGTATTTGGATGGACGCGATTTACATCACTCCTAGATTTAGGATTTTCATGGTTTCATCACATCACACCAGAAGATCCTCTGTCGATTTCCATCCCATTCACCGTCTACAGTTCTCCAAGGACTATGATAGCAGCGTCGGCAAGGCCCGAATCCTCAATCTGTATCAGAAAATAAAGGAAACCATTAATAAATATTCTTTTTTAGTGCAGACGTAATGTATTTTATCTGAACTTAATGCAAATCCAACCTTTCTATATTCTCTGATATATGCTGTAATATTATTCAGGTTGCAATATGAGCAATCCTCATCCGCTGTTGCTAGGGCTTGAAAGTAGTTCTTTTCTCACTCCGGTAGTTGAGACGATTTGATATTATTACTTTAACACCGGAGTTATTAATTTTAGTCAGCACACAAATTTAGAACACATCGGTAAGTCCGAACAACAGCTAACTCTGGTATTGGTGGATGCTTTCTTCCGGGATTTACTGTCTGAAATTAAATTCTCAAACAACCGACTGACCATTGCGCAGTCCATCTGACTTCTGATATTTTCTGCAGGATTTTCTAAGGTCTTGATATGAAAGGTTTAGTGAAAGAGCTGCAGACACATTACAAAAATTATGGTCGAAGCTTTAGGTTAGGTCCAAGAAATTCTTTCCGCAATATTTTCAAAAATTTCTATACCAGAATTATTACCCCCGAACTTAACGATATATACTATGGGTGTGTGTTTTTACGGTGTATATGTAATGGGTTGTACTCAATTGCTGGTAGCGGATCTACACCATTCTGCAGTATGACACCTGTATTGCCCAGATATTATTCCAGAAAACCTGTCAAGTACTAGCTTCTTAATCCATTAATTTTCTGTTTTAAGTCATCGACAGCACAGACTTCTTTCATAGAACTAATTAACTTCGTAATCTTTGCGTAAACGTCCACCTTTTTATTCCTATAGTCTATATATATCTGATAGTACAACATTTTCGTCTGTTTACACTCAGAAATCAAGATTTCCATGGATTCGGCAGTCCTAACAAACTTCGGTAACTATTCTGGCGCCATTTTCTTTGTTTACTTTGAAATCTTTTATAAAATTTAATGCCAATATGTTACATTTTATAAAAGAAATTATTATTTTTAAACTGTTTAACGTCTCTTAACAGCGAGGTCTTTAGAGACGGGAAAGGATGGGGGGAAGCAAGGGATGGGAAGGAATTCGGCCATGGCATTTTAAGGAAGCATCCCGGCATTTGCCTGGAGTGATTTGGGAAACCATGGAAAACCCAAATCTGGATGCCCGGACGGGGATTCGAACCGCCGTCCTCCCGAATGCGAGGCCAGAACGCTAACCGTTACACCACCACTCTAGGTATGAAATTTTATAAAAGAAATCTCTTATAAAAGATATCCCATTACACTGTAAAATATTTTATAAAATATCTTTTATCAAAGATCTCTGTCAAAGACCTTTTACGGTGTAATGCCGGCCTTACAGACGCTGGTCAAGGACATTGGTCTGTGAGCAACACGTCTGCTACTTGCACGGAACCCAAGTCCCCCACGAGCACAACGAAGGACGAAAGGGGTAAATAAACATTCCCCATGGTGGGACGTCAGAAGCCAGCATAATGAACTTGATACGAGGTGGCGCGCAGTCAAGATTTTCGGCGCCAGCAACCGGCGTGCAGCGTCGATGGCTGCCAGGCGTCGGACGCCGCGACGCCGTGGAGACGTCGACCAACCAGACGAGATAATACCAGAGCAGCAGATCCTTAATCAAAAAGCCAGTATCAGTCCTATACACGACCATAATATGAGCGATTTTTGTGCAGCTACGATGAGTAACATTTGTCTTGATAGTAGTGCTAAGAGAATGACTGAACGAATTAGATGACCAATGTCAGTCTGGTGTATTGTTAACATCCATTTTAGATAAAAATAATATGCAGTCAATCTTTAGTTAAGAAGTCACAGTGATCAATGATTACTGGGCGAAATATAAAAGCAGGGAGATGTGTAGATTACACAATGAAAAACTTGTGACTCTGTGTATTATCGTGATAAAACAGCACATTTTATGGCAGTTGGAATCTTCTCTACTCCTTGATACCTTTTCGTACAAGCTTCAAAAGTATACCATAATATAGCCCCTTTACGATTTCGCCCTTTTTCTGAAAATTTAAAGGTAATTCCCCTCAGAAATAAAAAAAAAAGCCAGACACAACCACACCCCTACATCTTTGACCATCTTTGGAGATCTCTGAATGGCTTACTTCAACCTCACTGTTGTTTAGGTTTTAAAGTGAAGAACCCAGATCTTTCCGATTTTCACAAATCTTTTAAAAAATCTTGTCGATTGACTTCAGAATCCAACAGAATTTACGTAGAGTCCTGCCTTCCTGCCTTCTGACGTTAATTTTATCTGCCACGAAACGTTTCGTCACGCTATGGGCGAAAACTTTTTCATTTGTCTTAGTATTCTTTACGAAAGCAACAGCGGTGTTACTCCTAGCGTCATGGTGTGTGAAGCCATAGGATATGACTTCAGGTCTCGGCTGGTAGTAATTGACGGATCTCTGACGGCACAACGGAACTTCTGCATCCTAATATATTACCTCTCAAGTGACAGTTTCGTGGTGCCATTATTCAACAGGACAATGTTCTTTCACACGCGACACGTGTCTCTATGAACTGTCTACGTGATCTAGAGTTCCTGCCGTGGCCAACTAGGTCCCCAGATCTGTCCCCTATAGAATGTGTGTGGAACCAAACAAACGGACGTCAACTCCGTCCCAGTGCCAGTGTCCACGACATCAAGGACCAGTTACAAACAGCAGGAGAGGTTTCAAAGGCTTTATGACGTCCGTCCCTTTTGAATCAGTGAATGCTCCGAGGCCAGATGGGGCGCAAAGTAGTATTAATAAATAGGTCCATATTTCCTAGTTCTTTGTAAATTTGACTAGATTCTGTAATTATTGAAATAACATTACACCTCTTCTCAATCGGTGAAGTTTCCTATTGTTTTCTCCTCTCCTTCTGGTGCATATTTTTTTTTTTTATCAGGCAGTATAATTACGGATAATCGATGGTGATGTCATTAGGACTAAGAAAAAATTGTGGGTAAGATACGGGACGAGGAATTTTATTTGTCAAGAAACCATCCAATTAAGAGAATTGCAGTAATTCTTTATTTAGCAGACTTTGTTGTTTTTGGGAATTAATCCATTTTTACTTGTTTCTTTTCAGTAAACTTTCACATGGAATGGCTTGTGAGTGGTGAAATGCAGGCCTTTCAGTTGGGAAGACGAAAATTCGATTCCCGGTACGGTCATACAGATTTCACTTTCTGTAAATTGCTCTCCTCGAATAAGGGGGATGAACCATTCATGGAGGCCATGAAAAATAGGGGCCTGTACCTTTACAACAAATCCATCCGAGCTTTAATAAAAGAAATGTCAGGAAGTGTAAAAGGAAAAACAAATCAAACAGTTCTAGCATTTTGTCGTACCTCGTTAATGGTCTGCCTCCGATTCTGTGAACGGGAAGTGGAATACCAACCAAATAGAAGCCCTGTATTGTCTATGACGTGACTATATTCACTTCTGACGGCTGATCAACGGAATTATGCGTTATACTAAGAAAACTTGGTTGATGTGCGCACTATTCCGCTTATTTCGATCCACTACTGCATAACTTTCGAAGAACTCTGTAGTTTCCTGTGGCCCCTCATCAATCACAGCCAGGCAGTGAAGTCAGTTGAACGCAGAGGCTCCATCAGGCAACATCTCGCCTGTCACAATGAAGCTTCTCTTCTTGCTGGTGCTCTTGACAGGCAAGTACACTTGTTTGCTATCTTTTAATATTTTCGTACTTAGCAGAGATGTGTGATTTTTTGATATAGATGTCGAAAGAATAAATAAAAATAGTTGTGTCGTCTCCGAAACATGTTGTAATCCCTGAGACTGGTACTGTGGCTTCCTGGTGCACCATAGTTGGTGTTACCGCACATTAAATTTTACTAAAATAAGTGACTAAATCACGCAGTCATCTGACAAATAATTAAGTTTATTTCTTGTGGTCTACGAAACTACAAGTATTCCATAATTTTGAATTCTTGAACTTCTAGCCAAGTCAGATATTTACAAGTGACCAAATCCTAGTCTTCGTCACTAGTGCATAGTGTTTTTAAATATGTTTTTTAATATGACTGTTTTTTAAATACTATAAAAAGAAGGATTTATTACAACCAAAGGTGTTTCAAAATTGATGATTTTCAGTCAACGTATGCACATACTATTTGGATAACTCTATTTGTGTTGAGTTTTTCTGTTTGTTCGCGTTGGCTCTTGTGCCTTTGATCACATCTCTCCTTTCATAAAGAACCTCGTTGCTCCGTTGTTAAATCTGAGAGGCAAGTGCAGTAGTCTGATATCTTCTGTAAACGTCTTCTTCGAATATCTCTTCTGTAACAGAAAAGGCAGAACTGTTGAGAACGCATATTAAATAAGATGTTCATACCATTTAATCCAGATTCGCGTAAGTTACTGATACACTACATCGAGGTATTTGGCATTGTATGGTGTTGTTATTATTATAATTTTACTAAAACATCAACCCGATGGTTTCCCCAATTTTCGAGGCGATATTAGAAATGAAGTTTTTGACAGAATCAAATTCGTTGGGTCTAATGCAGTTTTACTACTTGTTTGAATTATAGTTGAATCGACTGTGATAACATGTAAACCATACATCTGTTTCTTCTGGACGCTGTTTAAATACAGTACGTTCCCAGTATACTACATTTCGAAAATTTTGCTTCAACTGTGTCTACAGATTACCTAAAAGGTTTTAGGCAAATGTGAAATTGTTTTAACTGTACAACCCCCTGCACCCACAGCTCATCCCGAAATCGGCACTGGCTGACCACGAGATGCCGATTATACTTTTTTTTTTTTTTTTTTTTTTTTTTTTTTTTTTTTTTTAAAAGATATAGAAATATTCGATAAATTTTAAGATATCACAATTAGAAAAAGAAGTGTAGTAAACTCATTAACTTGTATCCTTGACACATGAAGTAAACAATATTACTTTAATTGCCGGTGGTTATACAGGTAATTTATGTTTACTTTGTAAAAAGTAACTTACAAACTGACTGACATCTTTCTTTTCAGATATATTTACTTAGATCAGGATCGATACTAATTTACGAAATGTGACACAGTTTGATTGGTATGTGGGGAAACTATACATTTTGAAGTTATGTCGTAGAATTTAATACTGGGTGTAGTCAATTAGCTGTATGTCACGCTTTAGTTTATTTTGCAAACGCTGAAGAGCGTCGCAAATTTATATTATCCTCCAATATTCCATCCATATCCTTATAAACAAGTTCTCGATATACACCACACATGGAAAACTACTAAATATGAAAACAAACAAATCCAAGATTAAGTAGTATTTTTGAAGTTTATTTATGATTATTATAGAGAATAACCTGGTGAAATTAGGCTTGAAGTGGATACCCATAAATAAACTTTTAAATAAATAAATAAAACACTTAATAATAAGCCGCCCATACTCTACAGTGGATACCTTTGCAATGTAAGGCCAGATAGCTATCTGGCCCTACACTGCTAATACCGGCAGACAGAACTTAAATGACTACATTTGAATGTATTTGTTATGTGTTTCTTCCGCAAGTGTTTTCTGAGGTTCGTAAGTGTTTCAATATTTCTACAAAATTTGCACTAAATTTATTTCAATAGCACTCATATACTCAGGAGAGAATTTGCGTGAATCTAGAAAGAGAGTTAAACTAACCGAAGCTTGAATGAACATTCCATAGCTATCCGTAAATGACAGCGAAACTTTTGGAATTGGGCGATATTAAGATTATCGTGAAGCTGTAATTTTAATAATTTCTTGTTGCGCCTCTTTAGGGGACGATATAGCGGTATTTTGATCAAAGATATTGTATGTCTAAGAGAGTAAGAAATACATACATCTACTAGAAGAACTTTTAAAATGATTTTGGCTTTAATCTCGATCCATCCCTAAGTAGAATCCATTACTTCACCACTCTCGCAGCAATAAACAAAAACAGAGAAACGTTCCTGATACTGCATTATATATATATACATATATATTGATGATACTAGTTCCAGTGATCAAGATGAGATAAAATGAACTTCATTGAACTGATATTTCATGACTCAAATTATGTTGTTTCCAAAACTTGGAAATGTAAGTTGGACCGTGTGTTGCAGTGTCCTCTACTTCCGCTGAGGCGCAAGACCCACTGGCGAAGGAAAGCAATTACATGCTCATTAAAGTATCTGCAGATATGAATTTGGCTCCTAAGAACTTGGCTAATAAAGGGTAAGTATAAAAAAATTCTTAAGTAATACTTTAGTTATTACAATTCGCTGCTTCACGAAGGAAGTATGCGCAAACAGCACTATGCTGATAATGTGAGTTATGTTATATTTTAATTCCTTGATTTTCAGTGCTGTAAATGTTGGCGTTGTTCCGGAATACCTTACGGAATACACAGATCTTTGTAAAACAAATTCAACAAAATCTGTCAACGTGTCGTTTGCCGATATTTCAGATCTGATTATGAAAGGTAAAACAACTTTTATATCGAAGCCTTTTTGATGTTGACTCTTCAAATAGAATGGGTAGAACTGAAAAAGGTGCCAGTATGTAGCAATTTCGGGGATATTTTTGTATTTAGTATTAATTATCTGCTTAATTTTTTTCTGTACGAGGAAGTTTTTAAGTTCACCTCAAAACCTTGGATCACTAACGGTGATTCTAAGGAAGGGAAGTGGGTGTCAGGATACAGTTTAAGTTTTAATCTATTGAAGATTTTATTTCCAGTGCTATCATTTTTCTTCAGCAAATTTTGTATGTTTACAGGTATTAATTTACACAACATAACATTAAACGATGCTGAAATTCAGTGTATCGTTGCTACGGTCTCAAAACGTCAGTTCGACCCTTGCAAGTAAGTAACAACTTATTTCATTTTTTTTATTTCTCAGAAAATTTAATCTTACCAAGTACTTTTGTCTTTTTAGTAAACCATATACTGTTCCACTTAGTTGGTGTTACTAACACATTTTGCTCTTTTATCAGGGTTCTAGTTGCATGTGTCCCTGGTGTGAATGAGTACGAAACTTGTAACAATATATCCAAGAGAGTGAAAATAGCTTTCAAACAGGTAAAAATATAAATAGGTATAAAATTATTATACACTGCAATTTTACTGTAGCTTGGGAAGGAAAGTATTACTGTTTAAAAAAAATTTGTGCTATTTTAATGCTCTTTGACTGTCAGAATCATCCCAGAGTGAATTCTATGTAAACATAAGTTATTAAATTGTTATGTTTTATACTGTCGCAGGCATATGCAATAAAATGTACTCATCCAGCAAGATGGATTTCAACGGGAACCTACTAACAATATTTTAGGTAGTTTCAGCAATAAACATCTATATGTGTAAAGTCCTACGCAAAAGACTGACTTTCTACGTCTTTGTCCAAATCAACAAGCGTTAGACTGCTAATTTAGGAGACTTACGATAGACTAACCGCATTTTGTTAATCATAACTATAACTAATTATGTCTTGCCAACAGAAGTGTCGTGGAGGAAGCGAAGAGGCAGGAAGCAATGTGGACTGTGATTGTGTATGTGACCCTCAGCTTCGTAATGCGGGGCGATGTAAGGTAACAAAGTAGTTTTGCATTTCTATACCCTTAATATAATGCAAATAGAGAGAGATTAATGACACACAAACGAAGAAGAAAGAGTTTAGTTTATCAGGTATCTGCTAGTATCACAACTGCGTTACCAATCAACAGTTTGTGTCAACAAGACAGGAACATAAATTTCTCTAAAATTCTTTCGTTCATTATTTCACACTTGATTGCATTTATAATAAGCAATACGTAATTCCAAAATGTGAAAGAGAAAACAATTTCTTGTCCCATTAGAGATACTTCATGTATATAACATTGTTTTTGTGACCAACAAATATGGTTGCAACTAATATGAAACAATGTCTTTTCAGAATGCTCCTTCCAATGATGATAGTGGTTATAGACAAGCACTTGAAGCATGCCGTTGTGAGATTTTTGCTACAAATACTACAGGGACTACCAATGGAGCAAGAGAGCTACACCCAATTGCGACTAACCGACATTCTGCAGTGGATGAAGTACACGAGACTCTAAAAACTATCTTATCTCTAGTAGCTGTCATAATGTTAATCTTTGTCTTGACGGTAAATTGTTACATTCATCGCAGGAAAATTAAAAATCGTGTTTTGGACTTCATTATTAGGATGATCAGTATTTTTCCGAACAGAGGGGCAGAGTCTTACATAGTTTAGACTTGTCAATTAGATGACGGAATATGTCTAGCACATTACACAGATTTTGTTGTTGTTGTTTTTGAATGAGTATTTTTAACTGAAGCCTGGTGGGAGAGCACTAACGCTCTGACCTGGAATTCGGGAGGACGTGGGCTGAAATTCCCGTCAGGGAGTTCCATGTCAACCCGACATTTCTCCAGGCCCAAATGCGTAACATTTATATTTAATCAAGACGTAGTGATCCCACTTATTGGCTAATATAATAAAGAATTAAGGTACTTTCCAAAAATAATTATGTTATTTTGTAAAGAATATGATTTAACTGTTTTGAAGTACGCATTAAATTTCAAACTGTATTTGTTTAAAACTGATAACTTCTGTATTAAGTGAAAAAATCGGCAATAGGTTTATGAAAATATTAATGAATGCCGAAAAATTCTTTCCACTTTGTAAACAGTATCTTGATTAAAACGTTTTCAGTTATAATTTTCATTGTTTCATTATGAACTATTTTTATAGCTGGTGACTGTAAAAAAATCCTCACTGCTGATTTTTAGAAATCGTTAATGCATGTAACAAGACTATTTGTTAATTCAGAAGCGGTCTTGATGTAGAATATTACAGTAAATAAACGTATTTTTGAAATACAAACATTGTGTACTTTGTTTATTAAGTTTAATTCTTTAGTTATGATATTATTAATTAAAGTTTCCACTTATATTTTTATTCTTTATTCCTTACTTATAAAACAACACATGAATTTCGTGCTTTATTTATCAAATTCCCTGTGGAATGTAAGGAGTGGACTCCCTAAACAGGATTTTTTGCAAGATTAAGAAAAACATTGGATCACAGAAGAATTTTTGGAGCTGATGTATCAGAGGAGAAGGTACAAAAATGCTCAGGATGAAGCAGGAAGAGAGCAGTAAAGGCAATTTAGAAACCAAATAAGCAGGAAATGCAAAAAATAAGTGGCCGAAGAAAAGTGCGAAGAAGTACAAAAGAAAATGGTTGTAGGTGAAGTAGATACTTTTGTGAAAAAAGAGGAAAAAACATTAAAAATGCAAATGGGAAACCACTTTTTAACTCATAAGACACAGCGAACTGATGGAAGAAAATACATATAGAAACTGTATGATGTGTAAGACTTATACAACAGTTTAATGGATAAAGAGGACGATGTCGATATTGATGAGTTAGGAAATCCTGTTTTAAGAACAGAATTTGAAAGATCTCAAATCAAATAAGGCAGTTAGAATTGATGAGATGCCTGCAGAACTTCTGAAATTCCTAGGAGAAGAAGGAATCCAAAGATTATTCATTATTATGATATCACACTGCAAATCTAACTTCACATGCTTTAAAATTACTGACCAGGATAATGCACAGAATAGAAAGAACAGTAGAAGCTGTAGTAGGTAAAGGTCAGTCTGAGTTCAAGAAAAACCACCGTATAAAAGAAGCGGGCTTTAAGATTAATACTTAAAGGGTATTACCTAGATACTTTTTATGGCATTTGTTGATTTAAAAAAAGTTTTTGACAATGTTCAAAATTTTAAAGAAGTCAGATCAAAGAAATCGGGAAAGAAGAATCTTTATATATAAAGATGAATGTATGTTTGTTTGTTTGTTGGTTTGTTTGTTCTTCATACAAATCCACAGTTTTCATCCGATCTCGATGAAACTTTGCACACTTATCCTTTGAAACATGGAGAAAAATACTGTCTACATTTGGTTGAAAAATTATCTGTATAAATAACACATGTTGTCTCATAACTTCGAAATACGGCGATAGACAGACACGTTGGATGTGGACGTTTCCAGACCGTATTTCAGTGTAGTGAACTGGCAGCTCAGTGGCTAAAGAGCTTGCTTACGAACGTCGTGGTCTCCGGTTCAAATCTCCGTGGAGGCCAAGATGTTTAAAAATTGTTTTTCATCGTAAGAGTCAGGCCTGGTTCGTAGGTTATTTGGATTGAATGTTAAACTGTAGATATTATAAAGTTAGGGGTGCAGTGCGAGGTAAATCGTAGGTAGTCTTGCAATTTTGTAGGTGTACACTTTTTTACGTTATAATGATCCCTCAGGTGTTGTTCGCAGTCAGTGTGTGAATGTGAACCACAGTAATACTAATATAAATACGGAAGTAAGTCTCTGTCTTTTTGTTACGTTTTGACGACTATATGGCTATATCGTTGTGATGGAATTTTATAAGGAAAGCTGTATGAAGGGCATTGGATATTTTTTCCAGTATGATTAACAGTTGTGGTCACGAAATTTTGAAATCTTATCGAATAGTGACAGAAATATGTTGGAAATTGATTCTCTTCAAGAGGCAGGTTCGACGGTAGAATGATATAGTGATAGCTTTCCTGTCATATTATGCCTACTCGATATTATTTGGGACCAATCCTTCGTTACCAACAACTTTTTATATTTAATTCTGCCAAAAAAAATTCTTAATCCACGCGTACGAAGTCGCGGGTACGAGGCTAGTACTTTATAAATTGAATAAGAATCAAGTTGCTATAATAAAAGTAGAGAATCATGAGAGACATGCATTTAAAAATGGTGAGAAACAAAATTGTGGTCTATCTCCAGTAATATTCAATTTGTATGTAGAGGAAGCAGTAAAGGACGTTAAAGAATAATTTGTACTTGGCATAACTTTTCAAGGAGAAAAAAATCAGCATGCTACTATAAGCTGATGACATTCCACCGTTAGCAGAACAGACTGAGGATATCAATATCATCACTAACCTATTGAAGACAGATTTTAGATTAAACATAAGCCAAAACAAGGCAAAAGTGATTAAATGTTGTAGAAATGATAGCAGTACTAGTGGATTAAATGTAAAATTGGGATCGGATGTGATAGGAGAAGTAAATTAATTCTTCTACGGGGGAAGTAATATTGCAACTGATGGCCGAAGGAAGAATGATGTTAAAAACAGAATATCACTAGTGAAAAGAGCTTTCGTGAGAAATATTTTAGTGTCAAATATTAATCTAAGGGATCAGAAAGAAGTTTTTAAATCTCTGTACATGGAACACATTTGTCTTAGCGAAGCATGAAATACCAGAAACAAAGGAAAATTGAAACGTTTTAAGTGTGGTGCTATAGAAGGATCCCGAAAATTAAGTGGACAGATGATTTACGAAATGAAGGTGTTTGGGAAATGATAGGTAAGAAAAGAAGTTTGTAGACGAGTCTTACAGAAGGAAGGGACAGTATTGTGGGTCAAATTTTAAGACATGGGGGATTGGTTAATTTGTTGGTGGAGGGAACAGATGAAGGAAAGAACTGCAGAGATAGACAGAGATTAGAATGTATGAAGCAGATAACTGAAGATGAAGGTTGCAAGGGATTTGTTGAGATAAAGATGTTAGGAAGGGATGGAGGACTACGTCAAACCAGTCAAGAGACTGATTACAGCAAGGGAAAAGTATATACGATCTTTTGGTTTTAAATGGGATTAATACAATTCCGTATTTTCATGTTATGCAGTGTTATAGAATAACGTCCTGGGAACATTCTGTATGGGGCATTGTTTAGGTGCAAATTTGAAGTTTCAGGTTTATCTCTGTAACAAGCCTATGAAAAGAATCAAAGATCTATTTCTACTTGTAAAAATACATTAAATCCTTTTTAATTGTTCAAAAATATAAAAATGAATAGTTTTGTGAGTCAGTATTTCCGACTAATAGTTTCTATACTTTAATGGTAAAGCTAATTTGAAGTATTACAGAAGGCAACTATAAAAAGAAGATGATTAAATTTTTTTTAAAATCATAGTCAGGTAGACTTTGTTTCGTATTTTATTAAAAGACAAGAATTGTAGACAATTTACAAGATGTTCAATACCGATTTTAATATTATTATGACAAGTGATGGTATCTTCAGTTGCTTGGTATGTGCTGAACCTTATGACTATTGCAAGAAATATTAATTAAGAAATCACAAAATCAAATATGCTCTGCACTTTTTTTTTGCTATATAAATCACTTTCTAAATAGTTGTATATTTGTATTTTTACATATACTTAGCTAAATATTCTTAAGTACACTAAGAAATGATTACATGAAATATTAAATGCACCAAGGAATCGTGTTACTAGGAAACACTATTTAAAATAACAACTCGCAAATTCATTATTTTAATGACTTTTTCAGATTGATTTTGCCTTTAGGAAAGATTGCTGTGTCATTCTGCTTTAATTTTGTTTTTGTACTTTAGTAGCTGCCGAGAACATAAATTAATATAGATGATATTTTGATTTGACCTGCAGTCATCGAATCGACGATTTTTGAATGTATAGATAACCCACCGACATGCCTATGCTTTAGGAGTAGTTCTATTTCTATTGTTTTAAAATAAAGGCATCAAACACAAAGAGAATCAACTTAATTTTTTATTATTATGTTTATTACTATGCTTGTATTTTAAAAGTGGTCCATGAAAAGATGCATTTACGAAGCTATGCACAGTTAATTTTGGAGCTGTGTAGTATTCAGAATTGCTTATGTTTCTTTACAAACATATCTTAATCAAGGATGATGGTTTGTTAAATATGGTCGATGGTGTCTTTCGAGAAGAGTTCAGCTTTGTTATTTGAGTGTAGTACATGGCTTCAGTCCTAGATTTTGCATCAGTTTGCTAATAAACATTTTCAAATAATGTCTACACATTTATTTATGATTACAATATGAAATTCCTCTGGAATAAATTATGATACAGATCGAGAAAGTGTTAGATCACCGTCGCTGATGTGAGGAATTTAACTGACACCTGTTGCAATACATTTACCTTCAAATATGTTGCCAGAAAAAAAATGAAGTCCTATCCGGTGTATGATTGCAATAAAGTCTTTGTGGTTGTACCTTCGGATTGTGTTTTAAATATGGAAAAAAGGTGATCACCATTACCATGCAGGTGAACACGGAAACAGTTGCTTCCTCTCAGATCAAAATTCACGTTTAGTTGGCTGCGTGCTAGATGTTTGGAACGAAATGTATGAAGGAGCCAATTCAGCTGTAATGGTGTTGCAAAGAGTTGGATTAAATTCATTAGATTGAAGCATTCGTAACAGTTAGGGAGCAAAGATTCAGGATAAGAAATGGGGTTACAGTGGAGGTGGGAGTCCCACAGGGTGGTGCTTTTGATCTACAGCTGTTAAAATAAATCTGCTGGTTTATTTGCATGATACTTTAAAATAGAATTAGAATTACAGAGAATTATAAAGAGCTAAATAGAGCTCTGAACACGATATCTGTTTTGATATGTCAGCATTGAAGAGACAGCATATTAGGTACTTAATTAACAGGATACTTAGTTCTTGGGCATGCGCGCGATATAGGAGGAGAGAGTTTATGAGGAAGGTATATAACTAACGTACGGCATAAGCGAAATTATTTGGTTTCGTTGCATGACATTTCTACAGCAGTGTTACCACTATTAGAATTTCAAACTTCATAGAACATTAAGAGAACTGGGGTGAAATGCTCCAAGTTCTTTATACCGTGGGGCGAAATCATATGGTGGGACATACTGTATATTATGAGTCGTAAACACAGGAGATGGAAGTGGAAACAAGGATGGTAGCTAGATCTAAGCGTGGAAATTACTGTAGAGCAGTGATGTAAAAGATACGGCCCGCGATCGCAATGTTACACAGAAAGAAGAATATTATATACTATACAATTAAATAAATAAAATGTTATAATAATTCAGTAAATTTTTTTATTTGAATCTGGCCCGCCTACACATTCTATATTTAATATACGGCCCTCTTCAAAATTGAGTTTCACACCTATGCTGTAGAACATACACGATAACTGACCTGATAATGGATCGACATTGGGAACCTTGAAAAAAAGAAGCATAGGTAGATTGATGACCAGGCGCTGGTGGTGAAGTCTGGATGGAAATTGGATGAAAACAGGAATTATATGTCGAAGGGAAGAGTACACCCCATGCAACTTTAGGCAAGGGAGAGCGGGAAAGATTTAATATCCAGGTGAGTCAGGACTGGATAGGTAATGAAAGGAGCAACCGCACAATGTCTCAAAGAGCGATAAAAGCTGCAGTGAAAACACACACGAAGCACAAGCAGGTTTAGGGAAGTGGCTCCCGTTTTTATTTTTATTGCAGTTAATACAGAAAACATTGTGAAATTATCCATACGATACGTGGACGAATTGCAGAATCCAATTCTTCACGTTAGTGGTAATCTCCATCTACGCTATTTGTAATGGAACATTAAAGGCGAAGCAAGATAGCTTTCATAACTACCGGTTTAAAACATGTTGCCCATTGACTCCTCCATTATATAAATTTTGAATGTGTCCTCTCATTTTCATTTGATCAATAACAGGCACCTGAGGTCTACAGTAGAATTTCTACTGAGAATCCAAATATTCTTCCTTAAGTGTGAAATGTTTAATGTATTTTAAACTTTCACCATTTGTAGAAGATGGTCATTCTTACCATTCAGCAAAGCTAAAATAAAATTTGCTATTAAGTAGACTCAGCTTTTCCCAGCCCCATTGTGAAACTGATAAAAGCAACCAGCGGTTTTGACACCACACTATCGACAAGAAATTAACGTTTATTACTGAAAGTCTTAGAATTCTTTTGTGTGAGAGAAAAGGTGCATATTCTGCATAAAGAACGGCAGTTTTATATGTTAGTCATGTCACCATAAACATTCTCTCTCTTCTGAAGAAGGTAATCTTAAAAACATTAATATCAATTCCGTTGTTTGTAACCATAACACTAGGAATTCTTAATCAATTCCATAAAGAGAAATACAATTTTCAAATCTCACTTATTTAATTTCCACTTTAGCTACCAACACTTTTAAATATTAATTGAAGGTGTTTCCACTTAAGAATTAATTTCAATGAACAATTTCAAAGTTATATTTAGTACCTAAGTATACTGGAAAATTAACTCAATTTTGGTACCTTAGAAGAACGACTGTTACAAAATGTTGTGGCATAACTCTTATGTTTTCTATTGTGTATGAATTAAGCGTTAAGAGGCGATGATTCATGCAAGTAATCACCATTGTTAAATTATATCGTAATATGTAGTTGAGTTCGCCAGACTTCCTTAAGGTAATATGTGTGTATGGTATTCCTTTCACTTTGATTTTATTATGCTTCTTTATTTATATTCTTGAAAGCTGCCTTTAATGTCATTTAAGAGCTTCATAGTATTGTTCTAACATACTTAAACAAATGAACAGAAGTCTTTATCACGGCACGGCACGAGCAGCACATTGTGTTGATTTTGTTTATATTAATGATTCTAGAGATAATTTCCGAGGATAGAATATGATTAGCCTTTTAAAGTTTAAAACATATACAAGGTGTTAGAACGAAGAATATTTAACAGT
The DNA here is from genome assembly GCA_031002005.1 of Vandiemenella viatica. Classification (NCBI taxonomy): domain Eukaryota; kingdom Metazoa; phylum Arthropoda; class Insecta; order Orthoptera; family Morabidae; genus Vandiemenella; species Vandiemenella viatica. The sequence goes on along the minus strand of CM061921.1, from coordinate 237,187,101 downwards.
TATAACGCTGATTTTTACCAGATACTGCCAGTTTATTGAAAAGTACTCTTCGGCAACACCAGAAAAGAGCCGCAAAAGAAGTAATCGGAACGTTGTGTGTTGAAAAGTAAATTATGAGACTTTTTTGGTCAAAAAATAAGCTCTGTGCAACACGAGTTGATTGGTCTTGAGCATAATTATTTACCCCTGCTATGTAATTTTCATATTCAGAAAGAAAAGTTCGTTATCTTTTATTTTTCACCAGCTGATAGGAAGATCACTGATAAAACATGTTGTTTTAGCTAATAAAAATAATTTAAAAACCATTTTAGTAAGCATAGAATCTGAATGGAAATAATAAGATGTCCAAATATTTTTACTTAAAAATTAAGATATTACAATCCACGTACCATTGCCTTAATCATTCATTAATTATGGAATGAAGATAAATCCCACGAAAAGTAAGTTTATTAGGTATAATTGGAGGGTGTTTATGAATGTAGGCTGGGTAGGAATCGCTTGTTCAAGACCTGAAATGTAAATATCTTGGCTTTAAATTTGGTGATAAACTCAACTCGGTAGGACACATTCGGTACGTGGCAGGAAAAAGTTTAAAAAGTCCGCCATTTATTTGAGACGGTGATGAGGGGGTGTACCAGAAAATGAATGAAATGGGTTAAAAAATGTTGGCCAGAATACTGTTTGAATATGGTGGTGAAGTTTGGGCTCCACAATTTGGGTATCAAACACAGCAATTCAGGGGCATGTAAAAGAGGGTAGCTGGATTTGTCTGTTGGTACTACAGTGGAAGATACTTTTATCGCGATTGTTGATTTAGAAAAAGATTTTGATAGTATTAGATGGGACAAGATGTTTAAAATTTTAAAGAAGTCAGGTCTATGATATCGGGATATAAGAAAACTTTATAAACTGTATATGAATCAAGTTCAAATAATAGCAGCAGAGAATAATGAGACACATGCATCAGTTAAAAAGGGTGTGAGACAAGGCAAAGAAAGATTAGCATATGGCTTAAGTGTTCAAGGAGAAAAAATCAGTATGCTACGATTTGCTGATGACATTGTCTTTATAGCAGAACAGGCTGAGGATATTGAGAAGTTACTGAATAACATGAAAAAAAATACTGAAAGAAGAAGAGTTTGGACTAATTATATATCACAGCAAGACAAATGTGATGAAATGTAGCAAAATTGATACTAGTATATGAAATACAAAAATAGGATCAGATGCGATAGAAGAAGTAAGTGAAATCTGCTACTTGGGAAGCAAAATTACAACTGATGACCGAAGCAGGAATGATGTTAATAGCAGAATAGCAATAACATAAAGAGCCTCCTTGAAAAAGAGGAATCTTTTAGTTTCAAATATTGACCTAGGAATTAGAAAGAACTTTTAAATTCTATGTGGGGAGCACAGCACTTTATGGTAGTGATGCAAGGACTTAGGGAATATCAGAAAGAAAAAAATTGAAGTATATGAAATATGGTGCTATTGAAGGATGCTGAAAATTACGTGGACGGATAAAGTACGTAATGAACGAGTTTTGGAAATGATGTGTGTCAGGAATGAAGTTTGTGGAAGAGCTTAACAGAAAGAAGAAATAGGATGGTGGGTCATATTTTGAGACATGATGAATTGGTTAATTTGTTAGTGGAGGGAACAGTCAGAGGTAAGAACTGTAGAGGAAGATAGAGATTATAGAATATGTGAAGCAGATAATTGAGGCTGTAGGGTGTAGGGGGTATATTAAGATGAATTGGTTAGCGCAGGATAGGAAGGGATGGAGGATTGTATCAAATCACTCGAAAGACTGATGACAGAAAAACAAATTACGGCAGAACACATTCAGTAACTGTATGATAAACGAGCAGGAATGGATTTCACCGGAAAATAGGGTGAAGAGAGTGCTCTTACTGTACGTACCTGCCGCATGTTGATGAAGCTGCTCGGAAACATATTGGTCTAACAATTATGAGTTAAGCACAGAAGAAGAAAGATGACCTTCACCACACGCATGAGTGAGTAAAAAATTTTCTTTTGTAGATAAGATATTGGAATTAATTATCAAGGGAAGTGATGAAAAATTTAACAAAAATGCTGGAAAGAAATTAACTTCATAATTGGCAAAAGGAAATATTAGATGGGTATATGAAAGGAAGCAGGAGAATTACAAAAACAGATATATAACCGTAACTACGACACTTGCCACCGGAGCATGTGTCCATCACAATTAAAAAATAATACCATTTCGGCATATGACAAGTTTTCTGTTACCGGCATTTACTTTCGCGTGGAATTAATCTGCAGAACTCTCTCTTAGATGAACATAATCAAGATCTACATGATTCACGGTCTCTGTGACTCACAGAAATAAAGTTATTTTGTCCGAAGGTCTACACAACCAACAGTAAAATTGCTTATGTGTGGCTCTACGCCTCGTCGACGTCAAGGTCATTGGAGGAGAGAAAGGATGAGGGATAAGGAATGGCCTTTTGAGGGAAGCATCCCGGCATTCGCCTGGAGTGATTTGGGGAAGCCATGGAAAACCCAAACCAGGATGCCCGGACGGGGATTCGAATCTGTATCCTCCCGAATGCGAGGCCAGAGCGTTAACGCTCACCCCACCACGCTCGGTAAGAGTAAAACAATATCTTTGAATAATAATAAGATGTTACCCGAACGAAGAATTCACAATAAACATTTCGCAAGCTAGAAATAACCTACCTTTAAACAGATACTAATTTCTGATTACTTTTACCGAGCGTGGTGGGTGAACGGTTCCTTGTCCCCAGTCCCACCCATCCCCCATCTAATGACCTTAGTCGTCGACGAGGCGTAAAGCAATAAAGTAAAAAGCAATAACGTAAAAAAAAAAACTGATTACTTTTATCTGGTATTTCTCAGTGTGTCACCGTCAAATCAGAGTGAAATATATCCGACAGTTCATGCTGGACAGCGGTCTCTATGAATTCATCGAAACTTCATTAAAATGTAAACTAAGTTTTTGATTCTATTCCGTTCAACGAAAAACTGTTTTGAATTACCCAGTTTTGCCATCACATCAAAATGGAAAATAATCCTGTTTTACCCGTGGGACCATAGGCTGTACATTAATCTAAACCCAATCAAAATCTGAACAGCAAATTCTTTTAGTGAATAGCGTTTAAAAAAATGTCTTAAATTTATCAGATCTACTACGTCAAATCAAAATAAAACATACCCCATTTTACTGGTGTGAGGAGGGCTGTGAATAAATAAAAATCCAATTAAAATACGACAAATAGTTTCTACATCATTCACGTTCAATGGAAAATTCTACTAAATTTCTCAGCTTCTCGCCGTTACATAAAAAACAAACATATCACATTTTATCTGTGAAACCACAGACTGTACATTATTCGAAACCCCACCACAATCCAACCAGTAGTTTTTGCATGAGTATCGTTCTTCACAAGTTTCAAACATGCAAAAAACAATTGATTACTTCTCTGTAGCTTATTAATAGTAGCCCTAATTCATTTTCTTAAAAAAATATCTTAAATATATAGACCTTTTTTCCGGTCACAGTTTTATTATATGCATATACACTATCTGATCAAAAGTATTCGGACACCAACCTGAATCTGCCCCTAGACTTTACCCACGTCGTGTTCCATATTATTAGACATTAATGTGGGGTGGGTCTATTCCTTGCCTTTATGACAACTTAAACTCTGCTGGGGAGACTTTCAATGAGGTATCTGAATGTCTGTGGAAGTCTGGAAAATCATTCTTCCTAAAGAGCTGAAACCAGAAATGGTAGTGATGTTGGATGCTGGAGTCTGGAACGATGTAGATGTTCTAGCTCATCGCAGAAGTGTTCCATTGGGTTCAGGTTGGGCTATTTGACAGACCAGTCGATTTCGGGAACGTTAACCATTGCTTCACAGATGCTGCTTTATCGCAGAGTGAAATGTCATACTGATACAAATAATTATCATCTCCGAACTAATCCTGTACTGTACACAGTACAAAATGGTTTAAAATGTATTCATATCCTTCCGCATTCAGAGTTGCACCTCCTTCGTTCCTCACTGTTTGCACTACTCATAATGGCAGTTAATGTTCTCCAGGCATTCGCCAAACCCAAACTGTTCAATCGGATTGCCACGAGGTATAAAGTGATTTATTACTCCAAATCATAAGTTTCCAGCCATTGTCACCTCAAGCATTGCTTACTATTGGCTACAGAAATGTTTGGCTTATGAACAGCATCTGGACCTTTGTACCCCATTCTTTTCAACTCCTGACGCACACCTAGACTGCTGGTAGCACTTTGGAGCTCATTATTGATGCCTTCCGCTGATTTATTGCGATTCATTTTTCAACTACCCTCAGCAATGCTTGACGACCCATTTCCGTTGTTAAAGTAGGCATACCAGCTGTGGCTCTTCCTTGGGTTGAAATTTCCAATACGGATTATTCACTCGGGTGACTTCCACATTCTAGGTCACTGAGCGGTCCTTGCTGACTCTTAACACAATACTTTACGCCTCTTTTTTAATGATAGGCCCGACTGTCTAGCATTATGGAGGGTTGTCCGGATACTTTTGATCATATAGTGTATGCCGGTTCACCATCTAATTGCTATCTTATAGATGCTAATCAGAAAATCTCGTTTCTATTGGTATAAGCATTTTGTTCTAATTTTACTGACTTTTTTTATAATAAACAGAATCCTCAGATTCTAGTTTTTCTTTATATTACCTGAATCACTGTAAACTTAATGTCCCGATTTTGATGGGGCTTCAATTAATGGATAGACTGTGATCACGTAAGTAAATTAGGGTATTTTTTATTTTGAAATGCCACAATATATATATATATATATATATATAGAGAGAGAGAGAGAGAGAGAAATTTAGGATGAATTTTCGTTGAATGCGATTCACGCAAATACTACTGGTTGTATATTAATGGGGTTTCGCTTATTATATAATACTTGGTCACAAGGGAAATAAAGGGTATCTTTCAAACTGACGTGACACTACAAAGTGATAAATTTTAGATCATTTCTAGCTCAAGGTGATTCACGCTGAAAGTACGGGTTAAATTTTGATGGAATTTCGATTAATGTATAGCCATTGCTCCCAGGGGCCATATATGGTATGTTTCAATTTCATGTGACATCATAAAATGATGAATTTAATATAATTAATAACTGCTGACATAATTTTGATGAAGTTTAGTTTAACATTTAGCCCTTGATCCCTCATACGATATGTTTCAGTTTCATTTTGCATCGTAAGGTATTAAGTTTTAGACAATTCTTCGTTGAATGCAAAGCACACGATACTACTGGTCAAATGTTTATGAGATTTCCAGTGATTCACAGCCCTCGGTGTGGTGCATAAAATAGTATATGCTTCATTGCTTCATGTCGATTTGACGTCGGAAAACTGAGAAATTTTCCAAATTAATATCATTTTTGTATGAACGCGATTCTGAAAAAATACTGGTCATTTTTAAATGAGGTTTTGATTAATTCACAGCCCATCGTAACGCGCGTTTTTTTTTTTTAAAAAAAACCTTACCTTACAGTTCGATTTGACGTTAAAAAATTAGAATTTGAGCATAATTTTTCTTTGAATGCGATTAACGCCAAATACAAGAGCTTTGCTGAAGGCATTACGCCTAATCGACGTCGTGGTCATCAGAGGAGCGAAAGGACTCGGGTAAGGAACTGGAACGAATTCAGCATTGACATTTTAAAGGAAGCATCCCGACATTTGCGTTGAGTGATTTGGGTAAACCATGGAAAAATCCAAATCTGGATGCCCGGACGGGGATTCTAAGCGGCGTTATCCCGAATGCGAGGACAGAGCGTTAACTACTCACTCACCACACTCTGTGCCAAATACAGGTGGGATTTTGATTAATGTGCAGTCAGTGTCGAAGAGGGTGAAAGAGGGTATGTCTCATTTTGATGCAATTTCGGAAAGCATAGAAATTTACGATATCAGTATCAATTTTCCATTGAACACAATTGACACAAAAACTTCTGGTCGTATTTTGATTAAGGTACCTCAAGTAAAATAGGATATGTTCCATTTGAATCTGAGGTCAAAATATTAAAAATTTAGGTTCGTTTTTCCGTGAATGAGTAGTTCAAAAAAGTTACTGGTCGAATTTTGATTGGGCTTTGATTAATGTCGAGCCCATGGCTCCGCTATTAAAACGGGAAATATTTCTTATAGATGTGTCGACGAAAAGTTTAGGAATTAAAATAATAGTCTGCAAATTAGCATCGGTTTAAAGCTAAGTTAATTCATGCATTCGAAATGTTTATCGTGATTGTAGTGCAAGAGGTGCATCACGTTATTTGGATGATTTTAGATGTCGTTTGTCGTGGAGATTGTTCATGCAGAAAGAATCAGCAGTATTAGCCGCGGATCATGTAATTCTTGATTTTGTTTGTTTAAGAGAGTAGTGTGTGAAAAAATCAGTTATCGTTGAATTTGTTCCGTAAACGATAGAAACAGTTAATGAACATGTTACTTAATACACGTGTTAAATGTTTTGTCAGCTTCAAACCACGTACCAGGAAAAAACAGGATGGTAAGGCTCGTGTTGTCGTAACGATCTGGCGACGGGGTTTTTGATTGGCTCCGCATGCATTCTGCGCCTATCGTAGCCGTCTTAACTCGGTAGTTCTATCGGGTGTAGGGGATCTACAGTTTAACGTGGAATCCGAACCACGGAAGCGTTCTGACGTACTTTACACAGCAAGCTGTTCCAGAGCTGACGGTCGGTTTAAGGGAGCGTCCATTAATTACGTGAGGTGAAATAGGGGTGGGGGGGGGTCCGGCGAAATCTCACCATGGGGGAGGGGGCAACGGAAATCTCACGTGAGGTCGGACCAGATCTCACCACTCACCAGATTTGGGGGGGGGGGGGGGATCGGACCATATCTCACGAAGTCTAACCAGAAAAAGGGGGGGGGGGGTCCGGAAATCCCTAAAAACACCTCACGTAATTTATGGATGCCCCCTAAGGGCTCTTAAATACCTTCGTCGGTACGAAGATTAGAACTGGGGACATTTCGATCTCCAGTTACACGCCTTAACCACTGAGTCACCAGGCCTGTCAGACAGAATGGTCAACAATACCAATAAAAACGTTCTACAGGTATGCCATTATGTGGAGAATGATTACGATTTGGTCAATAAGATTATGACGATGAAGCTGAGGAAATTGAAAAATAAGGTAAATATTTATTAAAGCAAAAAGAATTGAACACATGGAGTTTTATAGAGATAAAGGCAAAGTGTGAAAGCAAAATGTCATAAACTGAGCTAAAGGAATTATGTATATTGGCCTGTACGGTGGGACTAGTGAAGATTAAGCTTCGTATAGACTTCTTGACTGGGGGTGGGTGATTAACTAAGACGCCGTCTGGTAGACTTCCAGAATGTGAAGGCATAGCGGAAGGCAGTTCAGCATAGTCAGCTTCATTAGAACGTGAATCACATTCAAGCATTTCGTAATCGCATAGGTGTCATTCCCATACTTCAATGCAGCACATGAAAAGTTGCAAGACAGATACAAATGTTAGGAAAATACGAGATCAATTTCTTTGCAGAACGGGATATTAAATTCTAGTGATGCATGATGGAGGTATAAAAATTTAAGTGTGTATAGCAGAGAGATTACAGGTGGAAGTATAACCCCTATAAAGTAAAATTACTGAAGAGGATTTTAAATTTTTTTTATATCTTTAGGTCTCGTCGATTAGGATATTAGAGGAAGGAAAAAACATTGGGCAAGGAACGAGAAAATTTCGTCCATGCCATTTTAAAGGAACCATTTCGGCATTCGACTGGACTGATTTCCTAAAATTATGGAAAATCAAAATCTGGATGGCTGGACGGGGATTCGAACTAGCGTCCTTCCGGAGGCGAGTCCAGAGCGTTACCACACACACACCACGCTCTGTGAAATAAAAAGAAAAAAAAACTACACGTAAATGAGAGTATGCTTAGCTGTCATTAAGTTAGATACAAAGCCAGAAGATACCTTATATAACAACCATAGAGTTCTGCAAACTTATATTGTGATTACATTTGTATTATGATCAGAAAGAACTACATTCAAATTACCATGTAAATCAGTTGTTTATAATACTTGAATTTTACTCAACATTTGTTAAGAAATATGAGGATGGAAAAACATAAGCTCTCCTAACTGATTTATAGGACAACTTAGAATGTAGATCAACAGTAAATGTGCTTAGTGGAAAAAATGTTTCATATTTAAATTTCTTCACTTTGATGAGTACAATGTGAACTTTTTCTTATTTTTAACTAAGGCACTTCTGTTACACTTAAATAATTATATAATAATCTTGCACACACGGATTGCAAAGTTAGGTTGGTAAGTAATAGAATATTGTGAATATGTGGACGTATCGTATTCAAAATGATTGAAGTTGAAAATCTGTTCTAAGAATTTCCAGTAATATAACTGGAAAACTGAAAAAGGAGTGGCATTTTCTAAACTGTTTTCGGAGCTATCATCTCGAAAAACACACAGATGAATGTAAGTGACCGGAAACAAAATTTATTCAGTTCTTAAATATCTGTTCTATGATATCATATTCCGTGGGACAGGGCCGGCGTTGGGGGGTTGGGGGGGGGGGGTGTAAGCGGGGCAAATGTAACCCGGGCTCGATGATCGGAGGGGCCACCCGGGTCCAAGAATCCGCCCTTTGTCGCCCTGGCAGTGGAATAGCCAAAAAAGGACCGCCATTTGATATATTTGTCACGGGCCCCAACCGGTTACGTCACTGCTAAGAACTCTGACGCGGGGGCCGTGAAACCTAGCGCCTCCACTGCCGTGGGGAACGGGAGAAAGAAACATCATATCTTTGTTTTATGAACAAATAATAGCTGAAAACAACTTCATGAGTTTTTTAAATCTGCCAATTTACTAAAATGTAGAAATTGATGATATAACACAGATTTACTTGATTTTTTACACCTTGATTTTTATTGTTAGCCTACTGTAAAATCTATTTTAAAATTAAAATGTATCAAAATATTAATATCATCATGACAGCGCGCTTGGTACGCATCAGGAATTTGAGGTATGCAACTATCTTGTATCGAACGCAGAAACCTTCTCTTGTGTTCAAAACAGGCATGTAGATTAACTTTCTCAAGTCTGCGCCACTCACGTTCTTGTGCAGGAACGAATCCTTCCTACGTTTTGGATTTTGAAATAGTTACACGATTGATTCTTAAATTGAATTATTGTTCGTCTATATCAATTAGAACTTCATGCAGAGTTAATCCTTAAGGCTAGTATATGCTGGATACAATTTCTTTTTTTTTTTTTTTTTTTTTTTTTTTTTTTTGTAACTGCTTTACGTCTCTTTTTAACATCGAGGTCTTTAGAGACGGGAAAGGATGGGGAGCAAGGATGGGCGCAAGGAATGGGAAGGAATTGGGCCATGGCCTTTTAAAGGAAGCATCCCGGCATTTGCCTGGATTGATTTGGGGAAACCATGGAAAACCCAAATCTGGATGCCCGGACGGGGATTCGAACCGCCGTCCTCCCGAATGCGAGGCGAGAACGCTAACCGTTACACCGCCCCGCTCGGTGATACAAATGCAACTGGAATCGTAAATTACAGCCTAGTGAATGATTGTGATCCAATCATAAATTTAGCTTCCGCCTGTTTAATTGGTACTAAACCGCTGATCGCTGGTACGGAGTAACTGTTCAACTGAACCACTAATACCAATTATTTTAAATTTTTTTGGTGATTCAAATCCTTCTTTATCGAGCGATTATTTCTGAGCATCGCGCGACAACCATTACAGGCATAATGAATAGGATGAAGCCCGTTTGTAACAGATGCTTCTACGTATTTCAAGGAGCTACTGCGTTGTCTGCCTTTTTAGTATTTGCTTTTCTGCCAATGTCAGATATCATTCAGAGTGACAGTGGAACGCACAAAAGCTGGGGACTAACGTGCTTGATCACTATGCAAAATTTTAATTAAATCTATTTTACTGGGTTTTTTCAGTGTTCTCAAAAAACAGGATTTGTTCTTTTCTCAGCCACAAGGGTGATTGTAGGGTGAAACTTCAGATCATACACTATCTACGTATTCGAGGAATATTAAAGGAATCTGTGGAACACTTTCTACTAACGTTTCGAATAAAATAAAAAAGATATGAATTTTCTATAGCTTCGTCCAGTGTCTGTTGTGTAGTCTCTTTTTGACGGATCTACACAGACGGAAAAAAAAATCCCAACACCAAGAAAAAATTATTGTAGAGTAATGAAATTTGGACAATGCATTTGTCAAGTTAACATGTTTAATTGATTAAATTTTCAAGATCACAGGTTAATTTAAGCTCAAGAAAATGCATTTCAAATGTGAAATACTGTTAAATTAATAGCCGGTGTAACCTCCAGAATTTTGAATGCAAGCCTGCAAACGTGAATGCATTGTGTCATACAGGTTTCGAATGTCACTTTGTGGTATGGAGTTCCATGCTTGTTGTACTTGTGCTGTCAATACTGGGACGGTCAGTGCTGGCTGTGGATGATGCTGGAGTTGTCGTCCAATGATATCCCATACGTGTTCAATTGGAGACAGATCTGGTGATCTCGCAGGCCAAGGTAACATGTCGACACTCTGTAGAGCACGTTGCGAGACAACAGCGGTATGAGGGCGAGCGTTATCCTGTTGAAAAACTCCCCCTTGAATGCTGTTCATGAATGGCAGCACTACAGAAATTCGAGCTGCAGTTGGTACCACAGTGACACAACGAACTGTTAGAAATCGGTTACTTCAAGGACAGCTCCGAGCCAGGCGCCCTGTAGCGTGCATTCCACTGACTACAAGCCATCGCCGTTTGCGACTCCAGTGGTGTCAAGCCAGAGCTCATTGGAGGACGGAGTGGAGATCTGTTGTGTTTTCTGATGAAAGCAGGTTCTGCCTTGGTGCCAGTGATGGCCGAGTGTTGGTCAGAAGGAGGCCAGGGGAACGCCTGCAACCAAACTGTCTGCGGCCTAGACACACTGGACCTACACCTGGAGTCATGGTCTGGGGAGCAATTTCCTATGACAGCAGGAGCACTCTTGTGGTTATACCAAACACACTGACTGCAAATTTGTACGTCAGTCTGGTAATTCAACCTGTAGTGCTGCCATTCATGAACAGCATTCAAGGGGGAGTTTTTCAACAGGATAACGCTCGCCCTCATACCGCTGTTGTCTCGCAACGTGCTCTACAGAGTGTCGACATGTTACCTTGGCCTGCGAGATCACCAGATCTGTCTCCAATTGAACACGTATGGGATATCATTGGACGACAACTCCAGCATCATCCACAGCCAGCACTGACCGTCCCAGTATTGACAGCACAAGTACAACAAGCATGGAACTCCATACCACAAAGTGACATTCGAAACCTGTATGACACAATGCATTCACGTTTGCAGGCTTGCATTCAAAATTCTGGAGGTTACACCGGCTATTAATTTAACAGTATTTCACATTTGAAATGCATTTTCTTGAGCTTAAATTAACCTGTGATCTTGAAAATTTAATCAATTAAACATGTTAACTTGACAAATGCATTGTCCAAATTTCATTACTCTACAATAATTTTTTCTTGGTGTTGGGATTTTTTTTCCGTCTGTGTATTTTGATGTCAGATTAACACAAATTGTGTGACGTTGGTGTTACTGGGAAACTGTGATCTTCGGACGAAGGAACGTGACGAAATTATGAAGTACATGCAGGCCTTCAAAAAGGACCATATGTAGCTTAAATTGCAAAACAATTCTAGTGACTTCAAGACATGTCTAATCCCAACAAAAATCATTATCTTAAAAATAGGTCTAAGTGTCGCCGCTAATCAGAAATAAAAAGTTATAAGATCTAGTTAACCTCACTGATTTCTATGCATAACTGAAATTTTAGTCACATAGCATCATTCTGACCAAAGATATTATCATTTTCGAGGAAAGGGTGTACTGTAATGCCCCCTTACGACGTGATATGGCAAACGGAACACTCGCAATGGTAGAATCAAAGAAAAGAAGTTGACGCAATCTACTAAATAATTTCGTAAGTTCACTCACTCATTCTCTCACCTCGATAGCTATTGGCTGGAGAACGGTACACGTGTCAACCTTCGCTCGCAAAACAGCGACCAGAAATACCATTACAAGAAATTCGAGGTTATGTACACAATTTAATAACCAAGCAACTGTTACCAAATTAATTGCCAAAATACATTCATTAAGTCTGCTTTTCGTAGCGTTTCATAATTAAAAAATATTGATAAATTTTGCGGCTGAAAAAATGTGGATCTTCTTTTCAGTAACATATTGCCAATAAAAGCAACTCAAAGAAAATTATAAAAACATAAATTACTCATGGTCTCTGCTGTAACCAAGAATGCCAATTGTCATTCCGGCTTAGGATAAATTTCAATTTAATTAAAACTTTAGCTAATGTTGATGCTTGACGAAAGTTTATGCATTATGGTTTATTTGTTTTTTAGGTATTTTAATTACCACTTTCGTTAATGGTATTTGTTCATGTTCGCTGTAGGTGAGTTATTAGGTTATTTTAAGTGGACAACAGGCGAAATATGTTACCGAATCAACTATTCTGGCAAATTCATTTCTTCAGAGTTTCTCAACTGTAAAATAATATGGAATGTGTATTAAATTATCTGTTCGTTACAGATACTATGGCCAATGATTGCATTATGAGTGTGAGTCTCAATTTAAAAAAAAAGAAAAAAAAACGAGTTGTTTTCGAGGAAAACAGGATTTTTTTTGAAAATTTCGCATAGTGAACTTTAAGGATCAAATACAAGTCAAGTTTGTATTTAAGCAATTATACGAATGCGCTATCGTCCCTGTTCGTGTTTAATACCTACCTCTATTAATGTTCTGAGTTCTTCAAGCTCAAGTGATTTTATTCACCCTCAAACACAGGTCAAATTTATATTTGGTCAAATCAGGTTAACCTGTCATAATCTTTCATCCTTAAAACTGGAACTATTCTAGACCCGTGACAACACGAAAAAAAACCGGTCACGGGCTTACACTAGTGCAGTATAAAGAGAAGATAGAGTTTATAAATAAACACTGGTGCTTATTAGGAAGAAAGAGCTAGAATGAATTGGGAACATGGAATTAACTGATGTTAAAAATCATTGTGGCCCTTCGACTAACCAACCGTATATGAAATTTCTGTTTGTGAAAAATGTAACACCAGGAAGTTATGGTCTGAATCATTCCAAATTGTGCAGAACAGTGGAAACATAGTAACTAATATTGCACAGAGACGGCGTGCACTTAGGCCTAGTAGCGTCCTCCGTTTTGTGATCGGAAAGGTGAGTGTTACCTCACGATGAGTAAGTGCAGTACTGTCAAACAAAGTGAAAAGATGCAAGAAGTGTCCATATGCCTGGACGTATTCGCAGCGAGCAATATCGGCATGCAACGTGGCACAATGATTAATCTGGTTTGTCGTACCCTGACATTGTGCTGCTGCGACAGTGATGCGTTTGTGGATAGAAGACTATACACAGCTGCGAGCGGGTGCTGGACTACAGAGTACGATGATCGCAATCTTCTCCGCATGGCCGTAACTAATGGAACAAATTCGTCGATAGTTTTGTATCGACTTTGGACCACAGTGCAGTTCTGTAATTCTCATCATTTGTGTATTGTCATGGCCCCTAACAGTGGAATAAATTTCACTGTAGTCTCCTTCTGGTGATGTTTACAAACAGCAGTTTAATTATTAAGATGATACTTGCAGATCTGAAAGTTCTAGAGCTATAAATCAAATAATAAATATTTTGTGGTATCAAATTTCTAAGAAGAATTAGATGCAAGGGAATCACCTAACGTATTGGGTGAGTGGCCACGCTCTGGTATCTAAATGCATAGTACACCTACACCCATACTCTGCTATTCAGAAATATTGTGGCTGGAAGAGGGTGTTTTACATCAAACTAACTCTGTGCATTCCAATCCTGGATAGTATGAGGAAAGAAAGCATATGTAAAAGCATCAATGCGGCATCTTATTTTTCTACTCTGTCACTGCGACCTAAATAGGTTATTACACTGCACTCGTAAATGAAAGAAGAAATTCGGATATTTGCTAATAAATTCGTCTGTCTGCAGACAGTCCTAGCATAACCTATGTATCAATTCTGTGACGCTTTTGTAACAGCTGTGGCAGTCACGAATCGAGTGACTGTTGTCTGTACTTTCTCTATCGTGTCAGTAAATCCCTTGAGACTTATGAATCGTAGTCTACAAGCAGAATTAGCTTTTCCTACGACGGATGTTAAGTGCATGTACCATTTCCTGTTGCTTTGTTCTATTAAGCCCAAATACTTCAGGGAATCAACCACGTCAACAGCTGAGCTGTTTACATTGCACTAGTGCACGGATATTTTTTGTTAGTTATGCGCACTGCTTTTCACTTTTTGCAGTTTAGTGTAAATTTCCATTTATATCACCATTCCAAAATAACATCCAAATAGCGCTGAGTTTCTAAGCAATCGGAGAGCACCTTACTTCCCTAAAGATACCTGCATCATCAGCGAACAAACGCAAACTTATATTAACGCTGTCTCCAAGATCGTATAAAAAAACTAAGAAAATAAGTGGTCGTATTCCACTTCCTTGAGGAACGCCCACAGTAATAACTTGTTTAGAAGAGGCATCCCAGTCAACAACGACATACTGTGAAAATCTCGTATCCATTCATAAACCTCATCCGATATACCCTAAGCAGGAATCTTCGCTAAAAGTCGGTTGTGTGATACAGAGTCGAAAGCTTATCGAAAATCCAACCGGCATCGTTAACTTTCAATAAGTCATGCGAAAATAAGGCCAACTACGTTTCATAACATCTGTTCTACAGAAATATGTGTTGGTTCGGTATAATTTGCTCGTAATCTAGAAACTTCATAAAGCTAGAACATATAAAATGCTCCAGAATTCCACTGCAAACAGATGGGGAGATATAGGTCGATAATTCCTAGGGTCCCTCCCATTCGGGAGGACATGAGTTCCAGCATCCAGATTTTGGTTTTCCATGCATTCCAGAAATCACTTCAGGTCGGGTGTGTTCCTTTAGAAGGCCATGACCGAGCGTGGTTGGTGAACGGTTAACGTTCTGGTCTCGCATTCGGGAGGACGCCGGTTCGAATCCCCGTCCGGGCATCCAGGCGAATGCAACGACGCTTTCTTCAAAGGACCATGGCCGAATTCCTTCCCGTTCCTTGTTCCCAGTCCCATCCCGCCTCTACCACAAATAGAAGATGACTTTTATGAAGGTCAAATTAGTGTTTAAAGATGTGTCGTTTCTCTTTAATCACTTAGATTATTTTAGAAAAAGCATGATTAAAATATCTGTTTTGAATTGTATATGAAAATAAAAAAAAATATTTGTTGGCCTAGTGGTCAAAACTACAGCTAATGTTACCAATAACAACAATAATAATGATATATTCATGCGATGATAGTTGTTTACCGAACATTGTGGGTGAGTGGCAATTTCAGGGCTTCTCATTCGGAAGGACACGGGTTTGAATACCAGTCCGACCATCCAGATATGGATTTTCCTTGGCTTCCCCAAATCACTCCACGCGAATGTCAGAATGGAGCTTCCAAAATGACATGGCCGAACTATTCCACATTCCTTCTCCCCAGTGTTTTTTTTTTTTCTGTAATGACCTAGACG
Source organism: Vandiemenella viatica (assembly GCA_031002005.1). Lineage (NCBI taxonomy): Eukaryota > Metazoa > Arthropoda > Insecta > Orthoptera > Morabidae > Vandiemenella > Vandiemenella viatica. The sequence continues at coordinate 237,171,322 of CM061921.1, read as the reverse complement.
TTGAAGAGGCGTAAAATAAAAAAAGAAAAGAAAAAGAAAATTGTTGTTTGGAATTTACGGCGAGTCGAGTTACTCCTTTGTTGTAGTTATCTTATCACGCTCAGCGTTCCACAGGCATTTCAGAAGAATTCCTAGCATACTCTAGTTCAGGCGCACACAAAAGAATCTTTCCGGGAAAGGAAGATCGGAATGAGTGCGTATGATACTGCCACTACTGGTTTTATAGTGGGTAGTTCGTATGTGTGAGATTCCGTAATCCTAATGAATGAATTATTTTATGCAGTTTGTGTTTGTTCTTATTCAACTTCATATCATTGGACGTTAAAAACTCTTGACACAGTTGCGCCTATGGATTGTCTAAACAAATCCACTTTTAGTTCATTAACTTCCTAATCTGCAGAACTTTATGTTCCTGCGATTGTTGGGTAATGCTTAGCGGGATTTCTTCGTTTTGCAATGGTCGCCCGTTCCAGACCAGCCAAGGACGTTGGTGAATCTAACTAAGTCTAATTTTCGTCTTGTGTTATTAACGCCGTGACATGCGTTAATCACGTAAAAGCATTCTTGCTGCAGTTTTTAAGCGCAGAAAATTTTTACAGTTAATGTGGCGCATACAGAGTCCAAATGCCATGTATTTTCTTTTTAAAAAAGGACACTCAATCTGTGTTTTACAGCGAAGAGTGCTCAAAACTGGTGGAAAAAAAGTCTGGTATCCCCAAGGATGTACTGTATTTCTTTTTAAAATGAAGATGTTAGATGTAGGCGACCTTCACATTTCTGTTCACCGGATTTGAAATTATACACACGAAATGGAATATATTCCTGATATTGTTAGAAGAACGTCTTCGTACTATTGCTTTGAAGCCTAGCAATTGGAATTGAATGTTAAAACATGTCCAATCATTCGACACTTATGTTGATTATTGATTTCACTGTTTGTAATATTGTGGAAACGGCTGAGTAAATAGATGTAGTTCTCCTTAATGGCTTGTTAGAGACTGGATCATATTTCGACATGCCTCGGAAGAGCTAAAGTATAACCACAAATCTTCTAGGGTTTGCAGCCGGATTTTATTATAAAGCGAAAAGCTTTCGGCTACTAGCTCAGTAGCCATCTTCAGGTCGATTATGTATCGGCGATCTTGCCTTGATGGATACCAGGCGTTTACTGGTGTCGCTTAGCAACCTCATGACGCTCGCAGTCCCGCTTCACTGTGATTGGTCGAGGCGGCGGTCACCCATCCAAGTGCTCACCACCAGTAAACGCCTGGTATCCATCAAGGCAAGATCGCCGATACATAATCGACCTGAAGATGGCTACTGAGCTAGTAGCCGAAAACTTGTCGCTTTATAATAAAATCTGGCTGCAAACCCTAGAAGATTTGTGGTCATTTATTCGCCGGGAAAGCCTGCATTCGCAACTAAAGTATACATTGTTTTACATGAAATACGTGAAACATTTGAAACTGGAAATTGACATTAATGCTCCCATTTATTGATTTTGTTTCGTCCCGTGTCAGAAGAATCATTTGAGAAAATATAGAGCTGAATCATGCTTCTAATGATAGTTAAGTTTATTTAGAAACAAATTATTAGAAAATATTGTCGGACTTTCGAAGTCTTTGAATGTAGATTGCAACACAGTCACAAAAGACTGTTTAAAAAGTTGAGAAAACTTCGCGAAAACTGTAGAAACGTTTTACTCTCAACAATATTAATATAGCATAAAACAAGAGAGATCACGAACAGACAAGACAAATGAGCGAGACGTAGTGAGCGAGAAAAGGTAATTGTGGATACATCCGTTTTTCGGTGTTGTTTTATGCAATCATTCCGACGACTACCCAGTTGCAGCCAATAAAAATGTTCAACTTTTAAATTGACATAATCAAACAAAAACGTCAGCAAAAAGCGACTTCATCTTCATCAGCGTAGATCTTTCCTAATAATCAGAGCGGTTTAAATATCTTCCCTCATACAACATTCATAAACTCCCGTGATGCTAAATTAACAAATCCTGTGTGTACTGATGGTTTTAAGGACAGAGTTTCATAGGGACACCCAATCAGCCTGGTGACCTGTTACAAGCCGCTAATCATGCCTGGTGAAGGGGACTGAACGTTTACGTGAAATTCTAATCACGGAGGCCTCCATAAATATTTCACGTATAAAGGAGAAGTTTTGTCAGAGTCGAAGAAAGGTCAATCGCATTAACAAAACGAGACTTAAACAGGGTATCTTTTAGGCCTTAGCAGTGCTGTGCCAGAAACATTATTGCAGTAAAAAGAGTTATTCGTTCTGTTAAATCGCGTCTACTGCGCCATGTCCTACAAACAGGCGAGTAGTATCACCTTACGTAGCTGTACGCTGCTGTTCATAGTCAGCAGCGGTAAATTAATGGCGCTGCCTGCTTCAAATTCAAATTGTGAAATCAACAACTCAACAAGCAAAAGCTTCCAGAATCGATCAAAGTCTAATGTTTGGTGCAACATATCTTCCAATACCGTCTCAAAAGGGTTGTGTGAAATTAACTGGAAAGTAATTTGGACGTAGCGTTGCACCAACTACCAATCCCCCTGTCTAATTCTGAAGACAAGAGGTGAATAATTTGCACCAGTTTCACTATACAGGCTCTTCCAGAAATGTCTAACTCTTACCCAGATCCGTCAACTGAGAACTAATGTTGGAATCAGGGCTATACTTTCTTCTTCTAGGAAATATGACGATCTTATGAAATTGGTTATTTTGGGGCTCAATGAAATAGTTGAAGTATCAATTACTTATGTAGCTGAAATGATTTGGCATGGAGCCTTGGCACTCTTTGCCTATCAACTATTTCCACGAAAAACAGTAAATCTCCAAATATATTCTGTTTACTTTTACCGTTAGATAATGTCAAGAGCAATAATCGACGCCTAGAGTTAGCGACTATGCTTTGTTCGTATAACAATAGTTTGGATTTTGCAGTACAATGAGTTCAAAGTCACTAACGTCCCTTGAAAGTTCAATTGATTTAAAGTCTAGTAGCTAAATATTACATTTTTCGAGTGTTTTCAAAAAATTTTACGCATGGTCGATGGTGAGATTATCAGAATCGGCAGAGGATATGGGACAAGGAACGGGAAGGCAATTACGCAGTACTTTAGTAAGGGAACCATTCTGCCAATCGACTATAGTGTTTTCGGGACCTTACAGCTCACGCACTAGGCACGGTTGTGATGATGTGTTTTCACACACACTTTCACCTCAAATTACCCAGGCTACAAACTTTTTACGTTATGTAGCTACCGATCATTTTGTGTGGTCATTAAATTGGTGTTTCATCATAGCATTACATTTCGTCGATGTCGAGGTCATTAGAGATGGGAAAGGTGGGGAGGCAAGCAAAGGAACGAATTCGGCCGTAGCCTTTCGAATGCATTAATATCTAGTGACTTCGGGAAACGATGGAATTTCGAATCTGGATTGTTGGAGAGATGCCGCCTACTTTGTGGTTACAGAGGTCCAACTGTCCGCGTCTTCTACCTGTCATAGTTTGAGGCACTGTGTCGCCATCTGCCTAGGAACAGTGTTGCTGTGTACGATAGTTTTCAATTTCTTTTCGGAGACAGTAAGTTATTTTTTAGCCAGAAATCGGAGATTGCTCCTGATTCCGGAAAAGTCATATAAAAATCATAGTTTGAACGACAAATATGTCGGGCCCTATGTTCGGCCATGGGACCGTTATATCTCGCCGAACTCACTGTGTGTCTCTAAAGCCGCGTTCCCACGACGTCTTGTAACGAAGGCCTGACGGGACGGGACGGATACTCAACAACACGCCATGGGAACGGGGCTGCCTCTGCTAGCGGGGACGAGACGCAGCTACCCACGCTCTGTTGGTAAACATCACAGGCGTGTGTAGCGGTTCGCTAATGCCATTGGTTTGCATTAGCGGTGCGCACCCCTACTGTTGCTGTAAAGTGCTCTGTGCCAAACGACACTAGGCAACGTGGTGGGGAGGTGGCGGCGAGGTAAGCGAGGGCTAACCTGCGGCGCGCGCTCGTCCCTACACTTCGGCTAATGTTGTGCCGCCTCCGTTATAAGAGATCGTGGGAACGCAGTTTAATGCTTACAACCAAACTGACTTTCAGAAATTTGTCCACGAGAATATTGGTATTGTCTTTCGTAAACACCATAGCCTATTTCCTTCGCAACGGCCAACAGGCGTCCGATGTGTGGTTATGAGAGTGGTAGGACAAGTACCAGACTCGTGATAGAATCAGATTTATCACATCCGGAGCATTTACATGTTTTGATAAATGTTGGTGCTGTCTGCGAAACTTGTAAATATGTTCTGTTTATGATAGGTGTATTTTAATTGATAAGGTGGAGATGGGGGATAGTCCCTGCATTCGCCTTAGTGATTGCGAGAAATCTCTTAAAAACTGTAGTCAAGACGGTCTGTACGCGGAGACCAGCATTCGATCCTTGTCCCGTTGAGTGTCGTGGCGCCTTAACGTGGGTAGCCACATTGACGGTTTTTTTTCCTATTCTCTATTTATTTAAACTAAAACAAGAGTCTACTGAAACAGCAGAGATTTTTTATAACTCAATATTGGCCTTACTTCCCTATCTACAGTTTGGAAGTAATTTCGAACTACGTAGACACACTGCCGTGGCTACGAAGTGATTGTCGGTTCAAGGACTTGTCGATTTGAAATTTAAGATGAAATTCTATCTCGGAACTGGCGATTTTAGTAAGAAAACCGCCGTCATGTATGCTGATTCCTGAGCGAGGCGCGAGTTGTTATGAAATAGTTTTCAAGGCTGCAGAGACTGTTCGAGTACAGAGCTTCGAGCTGGCAGTCTCTCTCATGTTACGATTAGGCTCGTCATCTTGTTGGTCCTCCTAGCTAGACAGTTCACGTTTTTAGTATCTTTTAATATATTTGTGTTCGAACATATTTCATTTAGCAGAGTCATATGAACATTTGGTGAAAAGTCGATGGAGTAACTAGTTACACTTCTCACGATGTGACAAACTAAGTGTTCCATTGTGTTTTCTTTGAAGTTGGTATTTGTATGTTTCGGGAGCATTGAAGTTATTTTACCACATATCAAAGTGAACAGAAATAATTAAAAACTTTTGCTGCCGTCTGAGAAACATAGTTTTTGATCGGAGGTATAACTGTAGCTAGCAGTTTGTCTGAATTAGTGTTAGCGTACTATAATATTAATTATAATGTGTAGTTCAATGGTTCCATTTTCGTCAAGTTAAATGTTTCATTTTATCATCTCCGAATTTCGTATTTTATCTGCCAGGTGCACCAACGTCAATGTTACTAAACGCCAAGGTTAAATGAAATGGTACGTATAATTAGTGCAACAATCCAGCAAAGAATTTAATAATTTTTGGATATGTGATGTACCATTAGAACTTCAAACAATTGCTCCCTCATTTGCCGAAGACAATGTTACCATGTGGTATGGTGTTCACCACCGTGGGAAGAAAGGTAATTATTGTTCTTATAACATTATTAATAATTATTAAAGATAATGCAAATAATATTAAAATTAATAAAGATATTGCATATTCTGGTATCCTGGCCCGACACCGTCCCATGACCGAAAGAAGAGATGGAGGTGGACAACCGATAGACGGCACTAGCACCAGGCCAACTAGCGCCACCGCATAGCAGTGTTTCCGCCGCGGCTAATCAGAAGCGACTCGCCTAAGCGGTCCCACTCAAGACAGTGCTGTATTCACTTCTACTCAGTTTCGCTTCCATCTCTCTGTGCATCGCCTATTGGACTCTGACCACCGCGCATCTCGGTTTACGTTCGGTTACTCCCTTGGACTCTGTGCATCGCACATTGGACTCGCATCAGTGCGCGTCTCGGTCTACGTTCGGTTTCTTCCTTGGACTCAGCGCAGCTCATCTAGGACGTTGCTTCGTTCTCGCTTGATCGTCTCCGGGCGACCGCCCGTCCGCCGTGTTGATATTTCGGTATTTCGGCCGCCGTGCGGACACAGCACATATATAAAATGGGACAAGAATCTCGACGCTATTGGATGTATAGTAAAATTGTCAAAATATGACATTTATTTAAATTCAAATGGCAGTTACATGTCAAGGTTAATTTATACATAATATGAATACATAATAGCACAATAACAACGCAACCTCTAGAGGTACAATTAGCCTTTGTGTAAAAAAAAAAAAAAAAAAAAAAAAAAAAAAAAAAAAAAAAAAAAAAAAAAAAAAAAAAAACATCAAAGCTCAAATGACTGATACATTTGGAAGAATGATATGCAAAAGCAATATACATAACAAATTGTGACATGAGATATCACCATCAATAATGCTGTTACTTAAACAGTGAAATGATGTTGGGTGCCATGAATGGAACAAATATACCATTCAAAATTTACGATAACATACCTATAGAGTCTTGGAAAGCAAGGTTCTTTCATAACGTCTGGTGCCATCTTGGAAGATCATGCCGATAGCTCAGTAGGATTTGACTTTGAAAGTTATGGCAGCAACTTCTCATTCCAGAGAAGCTTACGGGTCGCTATCTAGATTCATGGAATCCACATACACTGGGCTTGGTGATATAACACTTAACCATAGCAGCTGAAGTCTGAAAGCTTGCGATGATTGAGGGTCGACCAACGGAATGTTAGAACCTGTGTCTCATGAGGTAGCTGCAATTAATCTAAGTCCATACAATTCCCACATCACCATTACAGACGTCTTCTCTGTGCGGGTGTCGAACCAGCACCCGACTCGACTGTTAATGCAAGTCAGAATGGCCTCACCACCAGAAGCCACAGAACAGAATCGAATCGAATCGACTCAACATCAGAAGCAGAATGAGCTCGTTGCCTCTTCCATCTCCTATGTAAGTTTTAGCTCCACCTTCTCGATGTCGGAGGTATATGTTGGACAGAAAATCCAAGAATTTTAGTTATTTGTTCTCTGATAATCATTATGATAGTCGTGTGGTCACGCTTCCTGAGGTCATGTGATACTTTTCTGACACTTTATTCATGGTCGCACATACTGCGTGGGACCTACGATATGCGACTTCGTATGCAAACCTTCGGTGGGGAAAGTACGAGCCGATGGACTCGAGTATTCGCGCCAGGCGCAATGACCTGTTGTTGGCCACAATCCCAGACGGAAATAGAGTGAAACGCGCACGACACAAAGAATAAAACAAAATTCAATTGCATTTGCGTGTTAATAACCTTTATATATATATTAAAAAATCATAAGTAGTATAGTTTTTCACCAGACGAAATCGATCTAAAAGATTTCATCTATGACTGCGAAAACTATAGTCTTCACGTAGGGGAACAGTAAACTGTCTGTGCGTCTGAAACGTTAGCAATTTGTTGTGGAGTCTGTTTAGAAAACACAGACATTGTATTTAGAAAGAAAAAAAAAGACTTTAGTGCAAGTAGGACAATGAAAAGATTGGGCACCCACAAAAAAAAGTAAAAAAAAAAAAAAAAAATTATGTTCATCTAAGTCCGCCTGTAGGTAGTCATTTGAAACTTCCCCATTCTCACAACAGTATTTGTTTATTACAAAACAAAAACAAAGAAACGTTCCTCATACTGCATCACATCTACTGACGATACTTCTTCTACCGAATTAGATGAGATAAAATCAATTTCATTTCATCTTATCGAATTACTTATTTATGACCCAAATTTTACTGTACCAAAAACTTGAACTATTCCCCTTAAATATGTGTTGCAGTGTCCTCTACTTCGGGTGTGGCCCAAGTCCCGTCATTTGAGAAATGAAGTGAATTGTATAGGGAAATACCTGCATTATCTCGGTTCTTGCTGAGTAATCATTTTAACATTCAAACAATTTAGTTTTTAATATTTTTTATTGATACGAACCTAAAGCACTCTGCTAATCCTGATTGTATTTCTTCCGATGTTCAGTGATGTGAATACTGGAGATATCACGCAATGCCTTACGGTATGCCCACACTTGACCCGCACCGTCTCCGCACCTCGCGTCCTCACTGGTCCGTGTGGACGACCGGTTCCTACTTAATCTGGTCTCCTTTAACGATTTCACGTGGTTGTTTCACGAAATTAATGTTCTAAAATTTCCGTAAACGCGCGTTGGGTATCGCAGTTATGGTTTGCGCCCGTACCTTATTATACTGTACTTTGTTTTGCGTAGGCGTACTTTGTAATCTACAAAAGTAATAAAGTACGTTAAAATATTATTCTTTTTACCTGATTCACGTTATCATATCATTGTTTGGTCTCCTATTGTACAAAAATAGTATCCCATCACAGTCTTAACAAAATAATCATCATACTGTAATGGAAAGATTCTTAAGTATCTCAACACGATCCCAAAAAAAAAAAAAAAAAAAAAAAAAAAAAAAAAAAAAAAAAAAAAAAAAAAAAATGTAGTCTTCAGGGGTGTGCAGCCGGATGGTGTTTTGAAAACACCATCCGGCTGCACACCCGTGAAGACTACATTGCTTCAGTACGCCGGGAAAGTCTCCACGCACACACACACACACACACACAAAAAAAAAAAAAAAAAAAAAAAAAAAAAAAAAAAAAAAAAAAAAAAAAAAAAAAAAAAATGTCAGGCGTCACTTGCTTTGATTCAGTTCTTTCGAATCACTCAATATTTTTTGTTAATATAGAATGCGAATATTATACGTTTTGATTAAATATAGACTGCAAAGATTCTTTATAATAATAATAATTTAATGTGATCTCAAAGTTAAAGTCACAGAGTTTCTTATCGGCTTCGCAGTGCAGCTCTTTAGTTGTCATCTAACTTCAAAAGGAGACTACATATAATGGTGAAATTCGAAACACGGTGCGTCCTAGCATCCTCGTATTAACAAATCAAAGCTTGCCAGAGGTTATGGCCCATAAAAAGTTCAAACGAACCGGAATTAAAACCGGGAACCACCAATACCCCAATCGTACGCTGTAACCATCTGAGTCACCAGATAAATCTATAAGTAATGAAAAATGAGTATTCAAACAGGCGTAATTTCCTAAGCGTAATATTTTTCTGTGCTACTTATTTTTGCTATTACAAAACACAAATGTACTTTTATATGTTTGAACACATATTTTTAAGTACTTCTAGATATTTCAGGTGACTCAGATGGTTACAGCGTACGATTCAGGCATGGAAGGTCCCGGTTCAAATCCGGGTTTGGGCTGAAAATTTTACGGGCTTCAAAAACAACCGTAACCTCTGGCAAAGCTTTGATTTGTTAATAGGACCATGCTAGAATTCTCCCTACATTTTACAAACATCTGATGGACCTGGAAATGAGGTTGAAGAAAAAAGACACTTTTCTATGGCAATCAATAACACAGAAACAACATTTGGTCATAAAGTACAGAAAATTTCTGAACTCTGTCTATACGCTTTCTCCACATCCACCAACCCGACACTGGTCCACATCGTCAAAAAGTAAACCAATCTAATGACGGCCGGGTGTCGGCCGAGTGTCGGACGACACCCGGTGTCGTTTGAACTCACTCCAATCGAGTGAGCGCCAACAATAAGAGAAGTGTAAGTGCGGAGACGGTGCAGACCAATATCGCGCAAGTGTGGCTCGACCTTTATGGAGTATACCGATGTGATACAAATGCTACAAATAAAAAAATACTGAATCCGTCGATTTTTGTTATTTCATATCTGAGCGTCAAAGGTAAAACAATTTTTAATTGAAATATCTTTCGTGATGGCTGCAGGAACCGAAAAAATTAATAGCCCTAAGAATTGAGTGTTAGTATGTAAACGTTTTATGTGCAGACTAAAGAATACTTTAATTCTTAATGATTTGTTTCACTTCTTATAGACGGGATGATTTTAAGGTTCTCTCTGCAACCTGGGTAATGAATGACCATGTTAAGGGAGAGAAATGGGTGTCACCATACAATTTATTTTTAAAGGCGGTTCATATTGATGTCATCCCATATTTTCACCATTTTTACATTTACAAAAGCAAATTTTGTGTTTTTACAGGTACTAATTTATACAGGGCAATATTTAACGAAATTGAAATTATGTTTATTGCTGCTCTAACGCCAAAACTACAGTACAATTCTTGCGAGTAAGTTTCAATTCATCTAATTATTCATTATTTGTTTCTCTACCTGTTTTATTTGACTCCGCATTTTCATCTTCTTTCTTCTGGTTTTTTTTTCTCTCTTTACCGAATTTCCTACGAATCCCTTAATTGCAGCATTAGTTTTTACTTTTTCAGACTTCTAGATGTATCCGTTCCCGAATTTGGAGACTACAAGAATTGTAGTAACATGTTTGACAGGGTAAAGGTAGCAGTGAAACCAGTAAAACATAAATAGTTTACGATTACTACTCACTGAAATTTTCTGTTACTTCCTAATGAAATTGGTATTGTTTACATAATTTTTAAGTCTAGTTGTCAACTGAGGTTTATATTTTCAGCCTAACAATCAGAAGTAACACAGGAACTCAAAGTGTCAAAATGGTTGTGTGCGAAATGTCGTTGTATTTGTATGTTAATGAGAAACATCTAACTTTTCTGGTTTCACCTTGGTTCAATTTTTTTCGTGTGCCGTCTTTTTTTCTGTTATATACACTCTGTAACATTAAAAATCATTTTTACCAAAATTTAAACTTAACTGAGGATAACTGTTTTTTATTACTGTTCGAAATTTTTGTAGAAATCAGTAAATTGATTAAGGAAACAGTGATTTTTAGATAATATTCAGTATTCTGCAAATATCTATTGAATCTTTCACTTAAAACTACTACATTAAATGCCATAAGGTGGAAGTTTTTCATTTCAGGAAGCAATATTGGGAATGGTTTTCATCGTTCTACACGTAGTCAATAACACGGTGCTCACGAATGCAGCTCATTTATCACTAAGAATAACTAAATTCCTCGTGCCTTATGCTGTATCAAGAACATTATGGTCCAGGCTGCATTTCAACCTAACCGCTATTCCGCTAATATTCCTGCTACAAAATCAAATGTAACGGACACACATTAATGCTTTAAATGAGTTGAACTATATTTCTAGTAGTAGCAACATTTTCTACATCAAGATTCCTAATTACTGAAGCATAAATTATTAATATTAATTTCATCATATTCCTTCAGTACGAACTGCAACTGGACTAAAGCATGCGCAGTAACGCAGTGACTGTATATAAATTTGACCTGCAATAATAACATAAGTTGTGTTAGAGTTGCAAATAATTCTTAACTTCACGTTATACAGCTTGAGTTACGGGCATTTTAGTATACATTTTCAAATTACGATACTTTAATACTTGTCATTATGCTAGCACCACAGTTCATGTGGATATATGTTCCACACGTATTCAGTATCTAATTAAGTTCGCTTTTACGAGAGCCATATTTCCAGCGTCATTAATCAACCCGTTGTTAGCGGTTCTTTTGGTATCGCGATCTGAAGTTGTGGGTCAAGTTTATATCGCCGTTCATAACGCTTCCAACATGCAATATAGTGAATGTATTAATTCGCGAGTGACTGAAGCGTTGATTTTCCAGCGGTAATATTAGCGGAGTTTGTGGCTCGGTTGAAATACAGCCTGGACCAGAATGACAACTGAAACTTTATTAGTAATTTAAGGTGCTTTCATGAGCACCAATTTATTGATGTATGCATCGGGTTGCACCGAAATTGTTTAAAAAAATCTGTAATAATAGTTTCAGAGCAGGAAATATAAATCTGTACTTCACCTCAAAATATTTCAAAGTCGTACTGTCGATAAGTTCATTAGGAGATGTCTTCATCTGTGGACATTAAATAGTATGACACCTCAGGTTTCACACCGTAATTCAGTTCGTAATATATGTGTCATAACATAATGCGAAAAATCAAAGTTTGGAAAAAGCACTGATTTGCAAACGAGGGTTGTGGTTAGGTGATATGCAGCCTGGAATGGATTCCATGATGCATAGTGAGGAACGTGGCTGCCTTGCTGAATTCTGACTATAATCACTTCAGAATCGGCTCGAGACGTTGTGACGGCTCTAGGGCTTTACAGAGTGTATTTTGGGGCACTATTCAGAGTTTTATCGTAGGATTTATGAACTGGGAGCGTGGTGCAATGTTAGGATTCACCCATAAAGGAAAAAGAGTGCGACATGATAATCCGCGGGAGAGTAAGCGCCTCGAGAGATTGCGTCAGCTTAGAGATTCTATCAATAATAGTGCAACCACCAAGCTGGCTTTTTCATCACCTGTGAACGACGGAAGAAGGACGTTCGGTCCAGAACAAAATTTTAATTTTTGTGGCAGTGTCTGGGATTAGCATTTGCGGTAACCGTCTGAGTTGGTCTTTTGTCACATGTGGGGAGTAAGTTTATTGTTGGTGTATTTTGTCTTCATTGTTCATTGAAAGTGAGGATTTTAGTATAAACACACCAATTAGGTTTTTTTTTTTGTCGAAACTAGCAAGAGCTAAGTTTATATATGAGTGACCAGGTCAGTTAGGGAGCAATAATATAGATTTACCAACAAAAAATAATTATTAGTCGACCCCTAGCGCAACTGTACAAAAATCGCCATTTCTATCCTGACGTTTTATATATGTATATATGTAAGAACATTGCTCTAGTTTAGAAGTTGTAAACCAGCCATAAAGGTTTTTTTTTTTTTTTTTTTTTTTTTTTTTTTTTTTTTTTTTTTTTTTTTTAAGTGTTATAATTTTGCAACAAGTGTGGAAGCAATTGATAGGAACTGTAACAATTTGAAATTTCCAATGTTTCGCAATTTGTGTGATACTGAAAGAAGAGGTTAGGGATTGTTGGCAAACAGTATTAAGAAATTTCGAGGGATTATTTGTGGTCGCAGCAGAACTGTGTTTTCGTTAATTTGGAGAAGGAGAAATTATTACTTGGTAAAAAAATATCTGTTGTGTAAGGAAACTTCTGATAGTAATTTAAATAATATACCGGTCGGTGAGTCTAACAAATTTAAGGAAACCTGTTTATTAAAGAACTAAGTGGAAATTATTTAATCTCTAAATATCTGTTATGATTTAGTAGTTTTGAGATTTCATACTGACCTTTGGTAAATTTCAGAAGAAGATTTGAAGTGTCCACGACCATAGGGAAATTGCCTTATGTTTTATTAAATACCTGACGCTATTCAAGGTAGGCTCAAGTAAAATCACGTAATCAAGAACCAAAGTAAATGCACAGACCACAAGCTTGATACGTGAGTGAATATTATATGTTATTCCTGAAATAATTAAGTGGTTCTTTAATAAGAGGAAACCTGCAATGATAGGCTACTATTTTGAAATAAATAAGTACTTTTAAGTACGTCTATTGCCTCTGAGTGAATAATGAGAGTAACTGTATCTTTCGGCGCGTTATACCTTTGTTGCTTATTTTCGGGCTTTGAGGTGCACTTTTCATCGAGGAGTAAAACCAAAGAAGCAGACAACCATATTTCCAATCCCAAAGGAGAATTTTTTTTATTTTTATTTTTATTTTATTATTATTATTATTATTATTTTTTTTTTTTTTTTTTTTTTTTTTTTTTTTTTTTTTTTTTTTTTGCTGGTCGAACCGTAAACAGTAACAAAAACTCTTATGGTATAATACACATTCAAGCGGGCGAAGTCGCGAGCTGTAGTGTTACAACGCCGCGCCGGTGTCTGCCAGTTTTTTCCCATATATTCTAATGGAAACCGGTTTGCTGCCAGGTCGTTAGTAATCGAATTGTCACAAAGAGACCAAAAAGTCCATTAATCTTATTCAGTTGAGATCAGGGCCCCGTGCCGTTCATTTACCCCACTCAGAACGACTTATTTACCTGTAATATTATGCTAATTATCTTCACGCACATGCTATCCCATGGATTGACTGAAAGTTCGTTAATACATGCTGTCTGGTGAGGTCAAGTTTAGCCCAGAGCACCGCGTGCTGAGATTCAAGGAGCTAGAGTTACTTATTCAAAGGCGGACCACTTTAACTCTCAGACGAGTTTTCAACATAGTATTCAGAGTACAGCAGGATGAATTAAAGAGTTCTTGACGTTCAACTTAGAAGAAAATTCATTCACTTTCTTGGAGATCGAATCTCGTGTAGATGCAGATAATAGAAAAATTTAAATGGGGGTGAGTAATAAGAAAGCTATACAGGAGAGAATACGAAGATGATATCGACACACACACAGAATAAATGAAGCAAAGTCGAAGAAAATGGTCATTTTGGACAAAGAATACGTCAAACTGTATGAGAAAATGGACGGGATTGGATAGCAGAAAAACACGAGGAAAGGTACCGACGGAGGCTTTGAGTTTTGAAGAATCCGAATTTCATATTTCGGTGTGATTTCTCACAGTCTTATATCAGCAGATGTTTTACAAAGCACACTATTGAGTGTAGGTGGATGAGATTAAAACACCCTTAAAATCATTCCTTTGCCAAAATACGTAGGAACTGCTTTGGAGGAGCGAAGCTGCATTACACAGATATGTCGCCACACGTTAAAAATTTCTATGAAACCAAATTAAGACTTCTGAGAGACATTAGATGTTTATCTACGAAACCAACTACTTTAAGTCAAAACTGAAAGAGTTTCTGCTTCAGAACCCATTTTACTCTGTGAAAGAATTTTCTACTTGGAATTTGGTAACTAAGAATGACTGATAAAATAGTATATATGGTGTATGGAAGGGGAAGGTGACAAATTTGTCCACAATTACTAAAATGATATATGGTTCTTTTTTCTTTCTGTTGAAACTTTTGACAAATGAAGTAATTACAAAATGTCACTCATATATAGTAACTAACAAGGGATAGCATGCGCTCAAAAAATGCTGTGAAAAATTATCATACTAACAGGTTTTTAAGTAATTGACAGCTTATGAGTTGTTGGTAATATAATTGATAGGTGTGTGTACTGTTTCACATAAATAGCAGTTAACATGATATAATATGTAGTCGCAAATTGCAGTGAAACTTATCATAGTAACTGCTTGGTAAGAAAATAACTGGTTATTAGATGCTGGTAACAAGTGTATACACTGTTTCACATAACAAGTATTAATTAACTGGGGATTGAATGTGTAGATTACAGAAGATATTGGTCATACTAATGGGTTGTAGCTAACTTGTCAATACATAATAATATTATCAATTATATAGTAATATTAACATTAAAAATAAGTGTATGTACTATTCCACATCCCCGAGATTATTCTCACATGGGATCAAAATGAACATATCTATCTATCTATCTATCTAGAAGTCTTTAATTATCGACCTAAAGATTTAGAAATTAACTGCGCTAAACTATGAATTTTTTAGGTACTACTTTTTTATTTAGGGCTTTATGACTCGTTGACGTCGAGATCATTAGAGGTCGGAAGGGACTTGAGACAAGAAGTGGGAAGATATTCGGTCATGTGCTTTTGAAGGAACCATATGGGATTTTCCTGGAGTGATTTGGGGAAACCATGAAAAGCCCAAATCTGGATGCCCGGACGGATTACAGGACGAATCACAGGATTGTTCTCGACCGTGATTTGTTCTTGCCAGATGGTGCTTGAAACCCTTAGTAAACAACTTCGCAGTTCTTATGAAAACATCGTATCGAATTAGGTCACATTCATCATCGTTACAATTTTTTATTTTACCGATGCTCTTTATGAGGATTAATTTTAGTAATTTGATAACTTCCCTAGGCTCCTTTTTCTAAAGTGAACGAAAATTCCTTTCGCTTGCAATGACTTCTAAGTTTTGATTTTTGCTTTAGAAAAACTAGGAAGGAAATCAACAAATTTATTCGAAAATTGTGTAAATGTATATCAATCGAAATGTTTCGTCCAATTGTGAGAGTTTTTCTATTAGTTTGATGGGATAAACATAAAACTACATGTAGACCATGATCATGAACGTGTTACACATTTCAGAATAGGAAATTTATCAGTTTGAGTTGGAAGACAGCAATTTTATATTTTTCTTGAAATCACTCCGTGTGTTGACAGTTCATTATCATAGATATTTTCATGTTGCACTTCGAAACATATCTGTCAATAAGTTTGCAGATTCTATAACAAACCCAATATATTGATACCCGAGCGTAGTGGAGGACTTGTAACGTTCGGCAATGCCATTTAAGGAATATCCAGTTAAAATTAACTGTCCTGGTTCCAGATTTCAGTTTTCAAAGATTTATAGTGCTGCCATATCTACGGATTTATCCGTAGATCTATGGATTTGTATAAAAAGTTAAGATTTTCGGATTTTGTTAAAATATCTACGGATTTTTTCTATTTTTTTCTATTTGTTGATTTTTCCTTATATTGGTGTTTTGTTAAACTTTGAGCGTATAGTGTTAATGCATTACAGAATTGTCAATACTTGTTAATCGTTTCCTTGCAACCGCTCGTGCGAACCAACGATTGAAATAAAGCTCATATTTTGTTTGATTATAGATTTTATAAATCTTAAAAGACCGTAATACAGAACTATCTGCTCACTCTTTATGCACGGTGACACGCTCGTTGGCACGGCTTACAAAGCAGAGCCTTCCGAGAAGGGTTAACAAATATCCGAGAGTCAAAGTGTTTGCAGTATTTAACATTTACTGTTACCGAAGATATGCTAAATTTAATGTCAACAAAGAAAATAGATAATGTATAGTCCCCCAAGCCACAAAAAAAGAGTAGGTACAGAAGCAGCAGGAACGATAAAAGTGACGATGTATAAAACATGTTCAGAGATATTTCTTACTTTCAATGTAGAATATTATTTTGTATTTCGAATTTTAAAGACATGGAAATAAAAAGTATTTTTAATTTTGATTCTCTCTTCAATAATTATCGTTTTAGTCTTTTAGTTAGCAAGTCTCCGGATTTTTGTACCCAATCTAAGGAAATTTTAGCAGCCATCTACGGATATTCAAAGGCAAGAGGCTGGCAGCGCTGAAGATATAACGGCAAACTCATGGCGAATATATGAATGATTCCTCCTTAAGGAAAATGGTAGAATGCCGGATGATGTTGATAATAGATGAGCTTTCGACGGCGTACTCTGCCATCATGTTGAGGTGTGATGACGTTGAGACAATCAGATCAGCTCTGGTTTTCACGGTGTGACAGTCAGACCTGAAGATGGTGCCAGGGTAAGCAGTCGAAAGCCCATCTTTCGTCAACATTATCCGGCAACTACCCCGCGAAGATTATGATTCCCGTCACGCCGAGAAATCCTTTCTTCACTCAGTGATTTTGTTACTTGTCAGCTAATCTTTACGAGAACATGTGAAAACATACCTCATGACTCCACTAATAAAAATATAAAACAAGGCATTTGACTTTTTAAATCGATACAGCTAGCGACTCTGCTATTTTAACTCATTAATTGGAGTATGGTATGCTCTTAGCGATACACGTTGCGGGAAATATAAGAAGAATGCAACACTCTGATGACAGGCCAGACTCGAACCGCTCGCCCGGGTACTGCTAGGACACAGCGCGGGAACCACCCAAGTGACAGACCATGTGGCAACAAGAAGTTGGCCAGTATGACAGTGATTCCTATTTCCATTTAATTCCTTCAAACTTTTTGTCTCAGGAACAACAGCTCTAAGTTATATATAAAAAAGTGAATCAATAATAATCTTCTAAAATTAACGCACTATAGCACTGATGTATAACTTCTTATTTTGTATTCGCGGTTACAAGATGGCTGGTAACAATTTTGCCCATAAGTGTAAAGCCTACGTATCGGGGTAAAGATAGAAGTTGATAACAACAATAACTCCGACATAACACGTGAACAGGTGCCGCAGGTTGTTCATAGGGTCATGACGCTTGCTGCATAGCGTGGTTAATTTCAGATGTTTTTTATTTATTTTGAAGAAGAGCAACTCAATGTTTTAGCCGTTATTTGGTTGGTATCAGTAGCAGTGAGACAGTATCATTATGGCCCAACAACTACATTGGTTTGATTTAACTCATTGCTTACATATAAAAAATTAAAAAAATTAAAATCCTTAACTACGTGTCACCAGCCCAATCCTCTTTATAGCCCTTCCACCTTCGACACCTAGAACTGGGGATGGAGTAACTAATCGTTATATTATTGAGTTTCACTAGTGAAACTGTCTACCTCTTCATATTGAAGAAGCTGTAAAATAATAAAAAAATTGTAAATAACCCGTTAGGAATGTTTACACTAGTAAGTGTAAGAACAATGTTAAATGCCACTCAGGTCAGTACAAATGCAATTTCAATAGTATTTTGAAGCCTGTCTATAACCCATTACCTGCGTCTATCGCTGGATACAAACTGGATAGATTGGTGATGCCTGCTTTTAAGATATGCTTTAAGGAACACAAGGCGACTGACCGCACAGAATGAATTAACGCCCTTCAACTGCTCTAATTTTTTTGTCATCTTCGTACTTGAAGAAACTTTCCATGTTACTGGCGAGTGAAAATAAGATCTGTGATACAAAGATTCGCTACGCAGAGACCGCTGTGCTGTCTCATGCTGGTGACAACAGCAATTTACGAATTCGTTTTTTCAGTATTTCCTTGCTTTGTATGTCCACAAAATACATTTAATGGCAGAACTTAAAGAGTAGCGCCTAAGTACAAATTGCCCTGAGAGCTTATTGCAAAAATACAATAACTTTAAAAATGTGTAAGAAATGTTTGTGACATTTAAGATTTGATAACTTTGCATCTTTTCCTCAAACTGTAATGAACTGCAAACACTGAATTCGGTAATGTATTTCTAAATATATTGTGTAGTGTACGTGATAGCTATATCTTTTCGTGTCTTAGCACATGTTTATTTTTTTTAAGGAAAAGATCGATTCATAGTCTCTATAGACATGTAATGACTCAATAACTCTTGCAGCTTTCAAATATGCAGAGAGAAGTTCGTTCAATGTTAGTTAAAGACTTTTACGGTCAAAATGTAATCATTATTTTGAAATGTTGCAATTAGAGATTAATATCGTTCAGATAAACAGGAGCATGTTAGTACGAGTACATTGGTGCCATCTACGTTTCCTATTCTTCTTCCTTCCCATGGCAATCACACCGTTACACTTACGGCTTATCACTGCTCCTATAAAGTGTACTTTACTTTTGGACTCTGGATCTCCAGTCACCAATTTCGTGCAGTTTACCTTGTAATTTTCCCATTAATTAATACACCCCTCTGTAACACTACCTTACTGTACCCACATGTTACATAATTATATTTTTCTTTGGTGCTTACTGTCTAACTTCTCTGCTTCCAAGTTTTCTTTCTCCTCCTCAGCTAAAGGAACCTGTTAAGAGATTAAACCTTTCCTAATTTACTTCACAGTAATGAATATTGAAACCTGATACACGGCTTCAGTTCCACTCCGTGGTATATTCCCAATTTTATCTCATGACTTTCTTGTTTCGTCTATGGGATACCAACATACTTGTGGAATAGACCATTCCTTCCCCCTCCCCCCCCCAGTTAATACCTATTGATGCCTTTCCTCGGCCCTGTATGATGCCACAAGTGACATCCACTGTCCTTTGCTTCGTCGCTCGCTCAGCGCTGGATTGTGTTGCGGACACAGCAGGGTCCGCCTCCTCTGCGTCGTGACTCCTGCGAAACATATTGAGGCTGCCTCCGGTGGCTCAAGCGACGCGCTGCCTTACGAAAAACCATATCTCGTGTCTTAGCCGACAGTCTTCTCCTGACTATGGACTATTTTGGGAAAATACGTAGAAGAAGGAAGGTAGAATCTTAGCGCTAACTATAAATTTACTTCGAAACATGACTTGATACTGTTTTCCTTTATCACATAAAAACCTATTGCGGTACTTAAGTCCAAGCGATGCTTCTTTCCACTAGGGATAAACACTCCTAGCTGCTATTAGAAAAATTTCTAATAGACTATGACTCTCGAGCTCCACTCTCCGACTGACGTACTACTATAAATCCAACTGATTCTCTCACACTCAAACACTAACGCCCCTTGCCAATCATAAGCTCGGTGCTTTATACTTGTCGGACCGAGCCGGGCGGTGTAACGGTTAGCGTTCTCGCCTCGCATTCGGGAGGACGGCGGTTCGAATCCCCGTCCAGGCATCCAGATTTGGGTTTTCCATGGTTTCCCCAAAACACTCCAGGCAAATGCCGGGATGCTTCCTTCAAAAGGCCATGGCCGAATTCCTTCCAATTCCTTGCCCCCATCCTTGCCCCC
Organism: Vandiemenella viatica; assembly: GCA_031002005.1. Lineage (NCBI taxonomy): Eukaryota > Metazoa > Arthropoda > Insecta > Orthoptera > Morabidae > Vandiemenella > Vandiemenella viatica. The sequence goes on along the minus strand of CM061921.1, from coordinate 237,151,088 downwards.
CATCCTTTCCCGTCTCTAAAGACCTCGATGTTAAAAAGAGACGTAAAGCAGTTACAAAAAAAAAAAAAAAAAAAAAAAAAAAAATACTTGTCGGAAGCCCGGAGTGATGCCCGCAAAAGGCAAAGCAACACTCAGGCGACAGTATTTGGTTACCACAGTTGCTAACATTCCTAACGAAGCGCGTAACCGGCGCGCCTAGCTGCATTGAGATGCTATCACGCTTGATGAAACACTCCACGACTGTCCTTATCAAGTCGAAGCTTAGCTGGTACTACACAATTTAAAAGAAAGTAATCCATTTCTGTGCTTAGAATCAGTCCTAGGCAACGATAATACAAATACATACTAATTTTGTTTCACTATGATAAAATTATGGGATTCTTTAATTTATGCATGTATCAAATTTCTATCTTGTATAAAATAATTATAAAGCGTTCATTAGGTCGAAAACACAGCGTTCAGGACAATAGTTTCATTTTTAAATACTGAATTATCAGTAAATCTAAGGGAATTAGAAAACAATGCAAGTAACATTTATAATTAGCCTCGTGGAGGACGCCATAAATTGAAGTGTTACTCCTCAGGGTGTACTAATATCTTGGTAATACGTCGACTGTCAGCAAAATGCGATTTAAAGTAACTATTATTCATAATTTAAAATTCATATTAAATAATTCTGGTTTGAATAGATCCAATGAAAATAGAACGGCAGGTGAATGAATTTATTAAATACGAATTTATCTTAGTTTATTGAACATGATAACGATGATTTTAACATAATAAAAATCTTTAGATACTGAAGTGATTTTACTTTTAATACGGACATGGCAAGGGATTAACCTCAGGAATTTGTTGCTACAAAAGTGTCTCACTTTGAAATGTATTTACTGTAGTATTTCTACCATTACCGTCGCTGCGTGCTGGAAACTTCAAGCAACCCCTGCGCTTTTGAATGCTCTCCTTCAGGGCTGTTGGCGTGCAGACTGAGCCACTGTGCCGATCAGCTGGCAGCGTTCAAGTTTGTCACTCGGCTCTCATGCCATAGTGACCGAGTGAAAGGAAACAGGATAACGGTTTCGCCATCATTACGAGGCACCGAAGAAAGCCTGGCAAAATGTTCCCCCGAAACGGCTTGGTCGGGGCCATCTGCTTACCATAAACATAACTGTTATTGTTTGTGGCACAAATCCCCGTCCGGGCATCCAGATTTGGGTTTTCCATGGTTTCCCAAATTACTACAGGCAAATGCCGGGATGCTTCCTCCAAAAGGCCATGGCCGAATTCCTTCCCATTCCTTGCCCCCATCCTTGTCCCCATCCTTTCCCGTCTCTAAAGACCTCGCTGTTGTGAGACGTAAAGCAGTTAAAAAAAAAAATTGTTTGTGGCACGGTACAGCGCCGCCACGCTGTATGAGCTTCGTAACTGTCACACTTACACACTGTACTTTGCTATTCGTTTGTCTGCCACACCTCATAGAAAATGACCGTCTACCAGCAGATATAAACAAAAACATCCTTATATTAAACTATTACAGACACAATACCCTTACTCTACGGAAAGATTATCATATATATATATGAAAAAAAAAACAGGTACTACATGACGTCATAAATCTAACAAATCGAATTCCATTGAAACTGACAAACACATGATAACCAAATAAGCACGAAAACACATTTGCAAAAAATAATAACAGTGGCACTAGACCCATACACTTACAGTCCCTTCCACACAAACACTCATCGCACATAAAATTAAATAGTTCGTATAAACATTATACACTCGAATACATTCAAAATCGGCTATATTAGTAAACAAGAATGAAAGACGGCAGACAAGTGAATTGTAAGAGTTATGTAATGTGTTACATAAAACATACGTTATTAGGAATTAAATGTAATATGCTTCCTGAAAATAAAAAAAACCGAAATGACCAGCTAGCAAACGTTCTAACAGACATTTCAATTATAACTAACGAAATATATTATTATATAATGAACTAAAAAATACATTAACATTAAAAGAAAATCCAAGGTTAAATTTTGACACAGATTCGTTGATGATAGTAAATCGATGAGAAGCGAAATTCGCACGACAATAAAGCTATAGAAAACAGTTGCTTTTGCGGTATTCATAACAATTCAATTGATTGAACCATTGCGGAAAAAATGGCTTGCAATAGTATTATTTTTAAATTACATTCGTGTTGAGAAATTTGTTGTTTGCTCATGTAATCACCATCTACGACCGCAGTTTTGAACTAAACTGAGCACGAGGCTATCTTTTTTAACGTGTTATCACGAATTCTAGATTTTTACGATTGACATGTGATATATAAATTAGGAAACAGGAATTCTCATTCACCTTTCAATTCTGGAAGAATTAGCAACGACACCAGACTACAGAAACAAAATACTTTGATTCGTGGCAGCTGAATTTTAATATATTGAAATTAGAAGAATTATTGAAGTGTAAACATCTTGCAGCATTAACCTTATACGCGACAAACGTGTAAATTCTGTTCGAATTAGAATATATATCAATAGATACTAACCTGTTATGCAGTTATATGTTAAAATTAAGTTTAATAAAATAAATGGTTTAATAAAATAATTGTTTAAAAAACATAAAAACCTCCTTCCAAAAAACACACTAAAAATTTTAAAATAACTTTTTGCCTTGCTTAGAAGAAAATAAATCGAAATGGACCGCATTTTACATTACTATTATTGAATTTTTTTACATTAATCAGTTATTTTTGTAGTCGGTGCCAGCCGTCACATCGCGAAGAACGAATTACTGAACTTTATTTGCTGTTTGAGGCGACACGGGGAGTACGAACAAAAATTCCGAATATTTTACAGCATGTACTGAGGCAGATATTGTAATTGCGGGAGACAGTTTGGAGGAACAGACAGTATTTTAATCTGTGGCTTGACCTCATTGATTGTCGGGGCATATCTCTGGCGCTACAGTGTAGCTGGTAGGCTGCATGATGCAGTAAACGCTTTACATTACTATAATTTCGGCGTATCATCTGTATGTTTCTGTTTTGTTGAAAACTTTTTTCTATAAGTAGTAGTATTATTTTTATGTATTATTGTTATTCCTTAATGTTTTTATTGCTTTGGCTGGCTTGGGCTTTTGTGTACCAAATGCAGACTGTTTTGTTCTGTTTTTATTTAATGTGTATGTGTGTAAATTTCCACTGATATCAGATTAAAACTGTAGTTATGTATAGAAACCAATTAAGGTGAAGAGTTGTTTGCTTTTTGTAAAACTGGTATGGACAGAATATTTGTCTTTGTTTTAAAGTATACATGTGCAAAGTTCCATCGAAACCAGATAAAAGCTATTACATTGTGTATACAATATATGCAAAAATTAAATGGGCTAAGGGAATGAGCAGTTGGGTTTTGTAAACAGAATGTAGACATTATGTTTCTCTTTGGTTTTAAGTTTACATGTGCAGTGTTTCATGTAAATCTGATAAAAACTGTGGATATCTATAAAGAACATGTAACTTAAGAGGGGTGGGGATAGAAGGAAAAAGGGGTTGTGCTTCTACAAAACAAATGTAAACAGAATTTGTGATTATTGCAGGCCATTTCTTCCACAGTTGCTTGTTAAACTAATTATTATTTAGTAAATACGCCAATACAACTGTTGTTGGATATTCTTTATTTTTCGGACGCGTTTCGCCTCTCGTCGAGGTATCTTCAGCGTACAATGTTTCTGTAATATGCGAAACAAGAAACAATTTTTTTTTTTTTCAAATTATAACTAATCGCATATTACAGAAAAATTGTACGCTGAAGATACCTCGACGAGAGGCGAAATGCGTCTGAAAAATAAAGAATATCCAACAAACAGTTGTATTGGCGTATTTACTAAATAATAATTAGTTAAACAGAATTTTTTTGTATGTTTCAAAGTATACGTGTTCAAAAATCCTTCAGAATCATACAGAAACTGTAGTTTTGTATAAAGAACATTAAAAAAATTTAAGGTGATGGAAAGCGGGAGAGAGGTTTGGCTTCTCTAAACCAAATACACACAGCATTTTTTTGTTTGAAGTATACGTGTAAATATTTCCTTCAAAGTCGGGTAGAAACTATAGCTTTATATAAAGAACATTAACGGTAATTGAGGGGGTTGAAAGGGGGACAGTGATTGTGTTTTTGTAAAACTAATGTGGAAAGTATTTTCCTTTTTCTCATTGTTTTAAAATATGTGTATGCAAACCTCCAGAGAAATCAGATTAAAATGTGGGTTTGTACTAAAATTAAGGGATATAAAGGGGGAGAATATTTGGTTTATCATATTTTTTTTAATCAGAAATCTTCTCTATGAAAAAATAGGTATATATACCAACGTTTATAGGGACTGATCAAACAGTTTCTGCTGTAGCTTCTTATAATCAATATTGACAAAATTTAAGAGGGTGGAAAGGGGAAGAGAGGTTGGATTTTTCAAAAAAATGTTGGAAGTGTGGACTAGCTTTTTAAAAAGAATATTGACAAAAATTAAAGGGGTGGAAACGGGGAGAGGAATACAGTTTTCGCAAACTAAAACTTGACACTGTTTTTCTGTTTGTTTTAAAATAAAGTGTGCAAAGTTCCATCGAAAAAAAACTCTGGATTTTTATAAAAATTAATACGGGAGCGGGTATGATTTTTGGATTTTTTGGTCACAAACCTTATTCGTGAAAAAATACATATAAGTGCTAACTTTCATGGTGATCAGTCAAACGGTGTCGGCTCTATCTTGGCATAAAGAACATTGACAAAAATTAGGGGGGTTGAAAAAGTTAGAGGGGTTGGGCTATGGCAGACCAAATGTTGACAGTATCTTTCTCTTTATTTTAAAGAATACATGTGCGAATTTATATGGAAATAAGATAAAAAATGTGAGTTTGTATAAAAGTTAAGGGATATAAAGGGGGAGATGGGATGTTTTTTTTATTGTTTTAGTCAGAAACCTTCTCCATGAAGAAATATATGTATATTCCAACTTCCATGGAGATCGTTAAATGGTGTCGACTGTCGATTTTTATAAAGAACATTGACAAAAATTAGTGGGGTGTAAAGGAGGAGAGCGATTTATTTTTTGAAATCCAAAAGTTGATAGTACTTTTCTTTTTGTTTTAAAGTAACAGTGTGCAAATTTCCTGTCAAACCGGATAAAAAATGTGGTAATGTATAAAAATTAAGTGTTGGAAAGGGGTAGAGGGCGTGGTTTCTCAATTAAATTTATATGGGAGCACTTTGAAGGTATACCCTACCCACTAAAAATTTTTTATTAAAATCAGTTCACAATTGACGAAGAAATCGCTGAACATACATTAAAAAAAAAAAAAAAATTACAGACGAATTGAGAACATCTTCCTTTTTGAAGTCGGTTTAAAAAGCAAAATCTTTTAAAGTTATCAAAACAAATATGTTTATAATTTCCACTTTGAGATTCCTTACTGCAATCAATTACTCATTAAATAATTTTTTTGTATATTCACACTAATACAGCTTGTGGGAATGTATAAATAATACAGGTTTATAAATATTTAGAGAGTAAAGCTATGGAAATGTATTAGTATTCTTGATTTCAAATCGGTCATCAATTCTTCTAACTGTTTCAAGAATCCTTTTATAAAATCAGTAGTTCATAGAAAACCAGATGAAGAAACTGTGTTTTTTTTGTGTTGGAACAAGTGATTATTTGTATTACAATATAACTGCTAAAATATCAACCTGGCATTCATTAGGTGAAGATAATAATCTCATAATTTGTTCATTTAATTGTAATTATTTATTGAAAACTCTTACATTAATGCAGCTTATAAAAAGATATTCTTATTACATAATTTAATGATATCATAACATCAGTGCTGAGGAAAAATTGTTGCTTTGTGAGAGAGCAGATAGTTTAAGACATACTCAATATAAATATGAACAATGCTTCCAATCATATACATCAAGACATTTAAAAATAATGCAATGACATTAACATTTCCATCAATACATAATTAACATATTATACAGTTGAAAACTTTAAAATCTAAACAGCTTTAAGAGATGGTGATTATTAATACATACATTAATAATTATATTAATGAAACACAGAGATAATTATATCATCAATCAGTACAATAAGAAAAACGCATTTCAGGAAACAGTGTAAGCATATTGTTTCCTAAGCTGCGTTCCAAGTTGTAGCTATTCTATGACCACTCTGCTTAGATGATGAAAGCAGGAAATAATTCCATAGAACAATCTCTGTTTTGCTGGCAAATATATTTACTGAATTTGAAATAGCAAAATACCATAAGCAGGCTAGCTGCTAATAAAATAAAAAAAACTGGAATCGCCTGTTCTTCATTGAATATAGGATACCAGTGAACTATACTGGTGACTCGAACATATGGCGAAATGGGAGCCTCTGTTGCAGTCTCACCAACAGGTTTACAGTCGCATATTGTAAGAGCCTCATTGTAACCTGTATCATCATGCGAAGACACGTTCTGAAAAGCAAATGATTTATATTAGTTACATGCAGATTTGTTTACATAAACTTAATCGTGGTAACACGATACATCTCTAACGTTACAAGTAGATTTCTTTCACATAAAAAAAGATGATATTAACATATCAAATTGTTTTTAGGCTCCAAATAAATATGTGTTTAAACTATCAATTGTAATACAGTTGCGATTCCGATAGGCACTTGTACAAATAAGGTTATGGCTACACCTTTAAAGTTATCTATTGTATTGTAAGTATACTGAGATTTTTAGTATTTTGCTTTATCTACTATATTAATTGCATAGGAATTCAAAATCTACATAGTTAAATAAGATAAGTTGGTTGTGTACTTAGATACCTGACATTCTCCTGCCTTAGCAAACAGAGGGTCACACACACAGGCACAGTCTACGCCGGCTGACAATTCGCCTGCTCCATTGCAGTTCTGTTAACAACATACAATTCCATATCACTATGCCCTAATTATAACAATAATAAAATGTTGGTAGAGAAATTATATGGAAGTTAATTACAAATGCAGAAATGTGAAACTGTTGGGAGATATTTTCACTGGATTCATATTAAAATTATATAAAATATTTTTGAGAGTCCACCTTGTTGCACGAATAGTTTGTGATGTACACTGCAGCTTCTGGAATAACGTGTGTTTACAGAAAAATTCATACCCGGTTTGTTCTGGCTATTAGATTGCAGTGATATCTTCCTTTAGAACGCAAAACTTGTTTAAATATTAGTGAATAAACTAAGAAGAAACAGACAAATAATTGCACACTTATTTTTTGTGTTTACCTGTTTCACAGTTTGTTTCATTCTATCATACATGCTGCTGCAATTTTCGTAAGCTGTAAATTCCGGAACACACTCGCGCAGAACCCTGAGAAAAACGCAGGAAGTGTTACTAAAATCAAGAAACTGGGAGAGAACGTGGTAAACTAAACAAAAAAGCAAACGTACGTAGGCAGACAAGATACGTGGGGAAATAAATAATGATAAATATTATGACTTACTGGCAGGGGTCGAACTGGAGGCTTGGCATCAGATCAACTATACACTTAAGTTCAATGCCATTAAATGTTGTGTTGAGTAAATCTCCATCTGTAAGCACACAGTATATACTTAGAAAAGTGTGAAATGGAATATAACTGGTGACATAATGACGCAACACCTCTAAAATGTGACATCCACCTCCCTCCCTTAACATGGACGTTAAGGCTCCATGGTTGACATGATTTCAAACTCTCCCGACTAAATGAAATAAAAAAAATAACTCACAATATTACAATAATGTATTGTAGAACATGCAAGTCAAACTGTAGCACACTGACACTTCATTCTTAACTCTACTGATTGTTTCTGTTAGAACAGTTGTCAAGAATAGTGTACAATATTAAATTTGTTTACCTCTGATAATGTGATCTGAAATCGAAGCGTTCATAATTTTGATGTTTGTATTATTTATTTCACACATATTGGTATATTGTATAAGACACTCTTGAACATCTCCGACAAATACATCTCTGGAAATCAAAAAGAATACTTTTAGTTTAACATTCATTTTCAGCCTAGTGCTTTTCCTTCATATTAGTTACTACAAACGGCCAGTAGCAATAACTATAGTTTTACATAAGAATGTTCTAATACTTACTCTGCCTCAGCAGTGACGTTCAGAGCCAAATGTATGTCTGCATATGTTTCAATGAACACACTGTAGCATTCGTCCAAGGATAGACCTTGCGCCTCTGCGGGTGTAGAGGACACTGCAACACATTGCAATATTTGAATTCAGAGTCATTTACATCATGTATGAGTAGTTAAGTCAGATCAGTTGAATTTATTGTTACTCATATTGTTCATTACAACAGACATTATCTATTCTATTTAGGCTATGCGATGTACATTCTGCTTTCGTATATATAACTTAATATATAGATCTATTGTAAAGAGGGTTTGGGAGAGAAAGGTGAATTTTTATAGTTGGATTGAGATTAACTGGAAAATAATTTTTACGCTTTGGAGTAACTGTCTGATCGTCGCACTCTCCTTCTAACCCTATAAGTTCTTTGATCAACATCCCAATGTCCTGTTTCCTAAAGGAACGCAATTACCGACCACAAAATTATAGTCTTAAGCAGTTCTAAAATTATAGTGACCGCTTACGAATTTCTTTGGAAGAGCTTACACTTTATTTGGTCACAATATATTAAAATCAGTTAATTAAAATTTCTCCTTAGTAATGTACAAAATATAGAGATTAAGCTATGTTTCTGATACGGCAAATAAAACATAATTATTTGTCTGAAGAATGCTGGAATTAATCGAATCCTTGACGAAGCTTGACGTCTCGCAACGCTGCCTTAGAACTTCTAGGGATAACCCTTGTAATCTCGATACCACACTACGTTTCTCATACGGTGATAATATATATTTTAAATCTATGTTAGATAACTTAACTAATCAATTTCTTCATTTAAACGTGGTATTTGATAAAACTTACTGCACTGAACTGGATATTTGCAAGCACACGGCACACACTGTGTTTCTCAAACAAGAATACCTTATTCTACGTCGACCGATGTCCCATATGAGCAAGCTTTTATGCAAAATAAAAGAACTTTGAGTACTTACTTGTCAGGAGTAGAAATATGGCAAAGAGCTTCATTGTATCAGCAGGGGTGTTGCCTCTCCTAGTCTCACCACTCGATTGACTGGCCTCCGCCTGACACTGACCAGAGCTGGCGACTTCCTGGCGATAACTGGAGAGTTCTGGGAGAGGCAACGCAGCAGATCCCTGTGACTCACAGCACACCCGTGTTGCCACTTCCTGGACCACCCAGATACCGTCTAAAATATCACAAACGGAGATTCCAGTGTTTGGTGAGCTGAAAATCACGGTAAAGCAGGCAATCATGAAATTGTCATGGATTGTCAGAACTGTTTTAGATTCTTTATTTTATGTCGACGATGGTATCGGCGGAGATAAGGTTGTTGTAAAGTAAGGGAAGGAAATTGTCTTTTGATCTAATCGTTGAATCCGTCGGAAAGTATAATTAGTCCTCGCTAATGTATTGTGAGCGTTACAGCCCCTCCGTACTGGACTCAGTTAAGTACTACGTATCAAATTCAAATCATGATTCTTACATACCAACCGTCTTGATTACGGTTATTCAGCGATTTCCTTCGTTTCCATATATCCTCGTTACCATTTTTAATGTTTTATTCGATATCAATGAATTCAGTAAGACTGGAATGGAACGAAACAAAACAAATCGCATAAAATTAATGAAATAAGTGTAAAAAATAGAGTTTGGTTCAGCTGTTTGCAGCACAAGCATCTTATATTAAGCGGCATTGGCTCATCATCAGCAGTATCTTCAAGTATCAGCAACGTGATTTCAGACGGCTGCCCACCTCTGCGATGTGCTGCTTGAAAACAGTCTTCTAGTGGCGTGGAGAAGATAGCTGAAAAATTATTTCTTGATGCAATTTTTGGTAGTACCACCACTGGACCACTAAAATTATACCATTTAGAACAAAATGTAACATGTTTCCATATTAATTGTTGTAACCTAGAGAATTTGTTGATTAGATATACTCTCTCTATATTTAGGGATACAAGGGTAATCACCAGGTCATCGCTACCATCTTGCCGTACAAAACATCTTCTAGTTGATTTATGTGAATATTACTACTCTTGTGTGTCTGTGGTTATGAAGTGTGTGAAAACATATCGTACCAGTGATGTTGACTGAGTGCGCGATAACTTTCTTCTGGCACAAATGCTGGTTCAATCCGGATCGGTTCCTACTGGTGCCATCCAGATCACAGTTTTCATTGTTTTGAGGTGAATACCAGAATTGTTTTCTCGCAGAAGCCATGACTTATTTGCTTCCAATTTCTCTCTCACTAACATCTCTTGGATCTAATGAACACACCAGCGATGATACATAAAGATCTAAATAAAATTTATGTGTATTTTTTTCACTCAGTATACGACAGGAATTAATGCGGTTATAATTTAACGATTTCAATTTATGTGGCAACTATTAATTTGTTAATTCAGATTTAAACATTGCAACCGCCTTTCAGAGGCTGGTCTTGATTTTGAAAGCAAGTTCAATCCATTACCTGCTTGCTAGGCCTGTCATAGCTTCACCAGAGCACTACTGACGGTAGTTTTTCAGGATTGCTATAGGCCCTTCACAGTTACCGTTTTGGTCAGGGGGCAAACTGGGTCTTGCGTGCACTTCCCCTACTTCATTCCCGTGCCCGTCTCCCACCACGTGGAGGGGAAGTTGGAATTAAAGGAGAGATTAAAAGTCGAACCATTCGATGAGTCTATAAAGAAGGGAACATTGAAATGACTGGATTATGTCATGAGAACGAAGGAAGGGAGCATTCCGAATTTAGTACATTTGAACAACGGAAAGGGAAGGAGACGTATTAGAAGGCCACTGATAAGATGGATGAAACATGCGATGAAAGTAGTAGAAGCGAAGTGACTAATGTACCTGCAATTACAGATCATCAGTTACATAAACATGTTTATTAGTTTTTAGAAACAAATAAAATATTCAGTTGTAATTTTTTTAGTTCTGTCCGTGTACCTTCAACTGCGTCATAATATTGAATCGTGTTGCGATGCAATTATTTTAGTGGGAGAGGTACCTAAGAGACACTGAACTGACAGGCAGTGTTGATGGCCTCGACTTCCACTCTAAAGCTCAACAATAATCACAGTAACAATGCTTAGTCATCACCTGATATCATGAGTCTCTGGTCTTGATAGTCAACAGGATGTATGTGATGATTCACTACGATTCATATAATTATCTGATAAGCAAATGACACCTTGGAGGCAATGCCAAGTTATTTCACCTATACCAAAAATTTAAACTTCAGTTATTTCATTACGCATTTTCAAATTTTATTTATATTTCTCTGTTTTGATATGGAGATAACAGCCTTGCTTTGAAAAAGGGTACCCAGCTTTAATGTCAAAGCTCCAAACCGATTTGTTTCTTGACAAGGACATGTGTTCGGTCTTCAGTCTTGGCATCAACATTTTGGTTTTCAATGGTTTCTCAAGATAATTTAACCCCAATGCTGTGAGTGATCCATCGTCAAATACTTCCAGTTTCTCGCGTCACTACTCTCGCGGCTCTTCTAGAACTCCTACCGCTATCCATCAAACTCATCGCCACGGAATATCAGTTTAATGCAACATCTACATTCAGAATAATTAACTGCTTTGAGGTGTTTTAGACAAAAAATTGTTATCGAAATTTCCTCGGTCAAGGTTTTAAAGTAATCAACTCACTTTCGGCTTGTCTTATGGTTGTTGCTGATTGTTTTGCTATTTTCTTTTAACGCGTAACTATAGAGGTATAAGATAATGGTCAGTAGTAAAGTCGTATTTACCAAGTCTACTTACTTATGACTAGATTTACAGATACCACTTCAGCTCTGTAGTAAACATCCCCATCAGCTTCCAGAACCAGCCCAAGAGCACATACTTGTAATTGTTTCTTGAATATCAGCTGTATGAACAGAGTTGCACACTGCAGTGCGCGTACGAGTTATATATTTGCAGTCATGTGCATCCTGGCCTCGTACCAAACACTAAAAACTTGTATTCTATGATGGTGGTCACCGGAGTGTAAATCACTGCCAGCCTTAGTTTTCTTGGGTCGGTGCTGTCTTTATTGACCAGTGGGTGCTAATACTTGAGAATGACACAAAGACCACCACAGAATGTCCTCCTCGAAGATAGGGATTGTGGTTTCCGGTATCTGAATCCTGCGTGCTGCCTCTGTCGTCTGTTGTTCTATGGAGGATATACTCAAACGCTGGCAGCGTGCTAGTGCCTTATTTTAAAGCAGCTCGTCCTACAGCTTGCTTGAGACAAAAGTGTAACTTCTGTAAGCCGTATAGAAGACCATGTCATCTGTGTATAATTTTGTTCAAACATTGAGCTGATTTGTAATATTTGCAGTGTACAGGCTGTGCAGAAAAGGACTAGAACAGATACGCTTGGCACGCCAGCATCAATGCTCCTAGGGAAACTAACGAATAAATAGTGCAAAGATATTTTTGAAGACTATTTGAACAATTCAAATGTGGGAAGAAATGATTCTGGAATAGGATTATGAGGATTGCAATGAAAGAGGATTATCAGAAAAGGTAAAGTGAGGGGTGTGTCTGATCCAACGCTGGTCAGCGGAGGAGAATTTCACTAACAGCAGAATGATACCAATAGAATCTTAATAATGGGGAAACAGAGAAAACTAACAGTACGATATAAAAGCAAGTTATGGCAAAGCGGAAATTAAGTTGAAGAAATAAAAGACAAATTCTACATGATATTAGATCAAGTCTGAAAAGATGGGAAGGAAGACATGATACACTACTGAAAGTGTTGAACCAAGGTTTTAAAGGTATTCAAGAGGTTTGTGACAGAAGTGATTCAAACGTTTGCGAACATGCCATAATGAAAGACATTGCTATTGTACAAGAATTAATTGAGCGAGAATAAATAGTAAAGCCAAGCTTGGCCTTAATAATTACCGATTCAGCAAGAAAGTAAGACGAGCCTAACAGGAATAGAAATGAAGTAAAGAAAGAGAATAAAGAAGATTGTCAAATTCTTGGTTGTTTAATTAATATGGTAATTAAGTAGTCCACAATGTATTTCAGTTAAGACGTGTTTTTATTCTCAAACACGATGTCAACGATACAGTTTACATGCAATCATACAATCCAGAGATTGCATTCAACACTATTTCCACAGACAATAATACTAACGCAGTCCTTGGCAGTCTCAAATTGAATCGATGAAAACTTGGCCGAAAGAATTAACTGTAACTCTGACTTGGATGATTGCTTTATATAAACTCTATCGAAATTTCTAGAACACTTCAAAAGCTTCCGCCAGATATTTCTCGAACATTAACAATTACTTAAACAATTGAAACATATTAAAAACAATCGGAATTAATACATAATCATTTAACATCATTACAAAATGGTCAGAAATGAAAATTAAAGATAATTAAACACAAAATTGTTCACAGAAATCATTTTAATCTGTAGTAAATTGTCCTTTAGACATCGTAACTTGCATTAATACTTGGAATTTCGATCATTTAAGCAATTCTCTTGCACAATTCTGTTCTTAAACATATTACATGGCCTCTAAATAATTTCTTCTCATAAAAAAGTCTATATACACTAATTTACAGTTGATTGCAAAACAAACCTACCAGATCATATTCAACCAAACTTTAGCTTACTACCAATACTTTATAAAATACAATTACATTTACTTTTAGGTTTGAGGGCTGTTACAAGATGTGTCTTATGAAAAGTGGGGTACACAGATCGCAATGTTTCAGAAAAGTTGATTCAAGGTAATGAAGATGAATTATTAAGAAAAGGTGAAGAAGAACCAATTGTATAAGAAGAACACAAATTTATTGAAGAAAGTGAAGATGCAGTGAGTAGTGAGGATGAAAGCGACGATGAGAAATCAGATACTTTTTTTATTAAAAAGAAGGACATAAGCAATGGTGAGGAATTGCTGGAACTTGTGGGTGCAGAGATAATACATCCTAATTTTACCAACGATTAAAAAAAAATCGACTATGAGCAGACAATCTGATGTGACAAGTTAGGAGCTAGGAAGCGATAAAATCCGAGATGGGAGGACAGTGGAATAACATGTAAATAACCAATGTGATGAAAGCCAAAGAATAAACGAAAGATAAGTGTAGCAACGTAGCGAGTGAGTAAGTGGATCAAAACTGGTGTGGGAGAAAATATCTTGGTAGGAAAATAGGAAACAAAAATGAAAGGGCGTATGGAATTGTTGGCTAGGAGACCACATAGTGTAATTCGGCCGCCTCTTATACGGGGTTTCATTTACCACGCAAGCCCCTCTGTCGCGGTGACCCTTAACCTAACCCTGTAAACCTACTTGGTAAAGGGGACCTACATTCTAGCATCGAATTCGACCACGAAAGCTTTCTGGCGTACTCCACTTTACACAATAACCTGTGCCTTTTCGTTGTGGTCAGCTAGAGACCACGTGTCAATTTCAATTCTTCCCCTGTTGTTTTTTTCTTTCTTCCTCTCCAGTACTCCTTTATTATTGCACTGTGTTTTCTATTTCTCTCTTCAGACCATTTTGCACCCGTATTCTTCTCCTCTCTACCTTGGAATCCTGCCATATTCGAAATCTGCTTTCGAAAATATTTTCTTTCCTACTGTTCACTGATATTATTTAGTTTAAAATCTTGAATCCCAAAAAAATATTTTAATATATTTTTTGTTAGCCTGGTGTCATCCATGCGATAAATATGTCAAAAAAATATCATTCTCCTTTTTTTTGAATGATTCTGTTATTTTTTCAATGTTATGATATATTTCCTCATTAGTTCTTATCTTCCATTGTACTGTATTTTTCAATGGACCCAAAATTTTCCTTATTATTCTCCATTCCATTATTCCAAGTCTTTCCAATTTCTAATCCCTGTTTCGGCGGCAATTTTTATAGGCATTTAACCCTATTTTCACCTCTGGCACAGATTGCTGTGTAATGTGAAGTGCGCCAGAACGCTTCCGTGGTCGGGATTCCATGTAAAACTGTAGTTCTCCTGTACCCGGCAGAATTGCCGGGTTAGGTTAAGGCAACGACAGGAGTAGAACGCGCAGCTGACAGATGCTCTGTCATCATTTCAATACGACAACACGGAATTATTATTATTTAATATCAGGCATTTACTTGCATAGAGGCATTCCGGTTTGAGCACTGTATTATTGGTTATTATTTTCGGGCTTTTAGAAAGGCACTTTTTGTTGTAATTCAACTATTTTTTAAATTGTTGCAATTATAAATTTCAGTGAAATGCCGCCAAAAAAATCTAACCTCAACAATGCGTATAGCAGAGAGGCATGACGCAAACGTGTTGAGAGGGCTCATCAATCAGCAGAACAAATCGCGGCAAGTAACGAAGGTCAAAGAATCAGGACAGCAGAGCGTCATATGCAAGAATATAAAGAATAGCTTGATGAACGTCTGCTACAGAATATATCGAGAACAAGAGCGGCACGAGAACAGCACATCGCTAGATTTAGAGACATCACTACATTTAGAGAAAGAGAACGAGAGAGACAGCAAATCAGCAGTGCACTAACACGTGTATCATTTGTTCGTCTTGCCTTCAAATATGCACCAGACATTGATTACTCTGCACATTCTAAAATTGCAATCGGTGCAATGGACAAAGTATGCCAATACTGTCAGCCGTTGAAATTCCGCAATGAAGTAGCCGGAATGTGCTGTGCATCAGGAAAAGTTGTATTATTACCACTTCCCACTCCCCCAGAACCATTGCAATCACTTCTTGCTGGCGAATCAAACGGTTCGAAATTGTTTCTGCGCAAGACACGCAAATTCAATTCGTGCTTCCAGATGACGTCTTTTGGAGCAACTAAAATTTGGACGTCATTTTGAAACTACATTCAAGATACAAGGCCAGGTGTACCATAAGATTGGGTCGTTGACGCCGATGAGTAATAAAGTCCCGAAGTTTATCCAAATCTATTTTATGGGAAGTTGTGAAGAACGCTTGACAACTCGGTGCCAGTATAATTTCATCGAACAAGCAGAAGAGAGAGCAATTGTGGTATTGTTGCAATTTTTTTTGAAAATAATAATCAACTTATTCAATTGTTTAAAAGAGTGTCGCCCACAATTAAAAAATGAAAACTATCAAATCGTCATCAAAGCTGACAAATTACCATCAGGAGAACACGTTGGCAGGTTTAACGCGCGAAACGTAGATGAAGTTGCAGTTATTGTAGTTGGTGATCCATTTGACAATAGAGCCATTAAAATCACACGTCGAGATAGCACTGTTGGTATAATTTCGGATCTACGCCGTTTGTATGACGCACTCCAGTATCCGCTGATATTCTGGCAAAGGCAGGAAGAATATCACATCAACTTCAAACAGTGTGATCCAGTTACTGGTAAACTTAATATTCTATTATTTAATTCCTTATTTTATTAATCCAGTAGACCCGCGGTATTCCGAACAGTGGCCGATTATCTCGGGCCCACTATCTTAATTTCTTATTCTTCTAATTTTTTTACTAATTAATTTCTTATTTTTTCAGGTAATGAAACAAATTAAAAAGTTACTTCAATCAAGTACTACGCCCCACCGATTGATAATAAGACGAAAACAGGATACCTATACCCTTCGATATCGTCAACTGTACCATCAATACGTCGTGGACATGTACGCTAAGATTGAAAACGAATGTTTGCAATTTATTCGATAGAACTAGGCTAAATTACGATCAGAGAAATACATTCACTTACGAGATGCTATTATCGGCAATACAGATGAAAATTTAAATGCCAATGATTTCGGTAATGCATTTATTTTACCTTCAAGCTACATCGACAGTCCACGGAACATGCTGGAATAAATACAAGATGCGATAGGGTTACATACGTCATTATGGTCGTCCAGATTTTATTTATTACATTTACATGTAATCAGAATTGGGAGTAAATACAAACTTTGCTATTACCAGGCCAACAATCAAAGCATCGTCATGATATCACGACTCGTGTGTTCAAACAAAATTAAAATCATTGATTTAATCGTAAAACATTCGGTTTTCGGTAACACACGTTGCTATCTGTATTCGATTGAGTGGCAGAAGCGAGGTTTGCCTCATCCTCGCAATTTGATTTGGTTTGAAGTTAAAATCCGTCCATAAGAAATTGATCAAATAATTTCAGCCAAAATTCCGGACCCGGTAATTGATCAAGAATTGTTTCATATTGTTACCAGTCACATGATCCACGGACCGTGCGGTGCTTTTAACATGGCATCGCCAGGCATGGAAGATGGAAAATGTAAGAAGCGTTTCCCAAAGGAATATTCGAATGATACTATTACGGATATCGACGGTTATCCGTTGTATTGCCGCAGAAACGCTGAGAATGGTGGCCACATATTTACGATGCGAATGTCAAATTCTAGAAACAAAGTTGAAATTGACAATCAGTGGGTGCTACCATACTTACCATTGCTTTCAAAAACTAATAAGGCTCATTTTAAAGTCGAGATTTAAAGTTCTGTAAAATCCTTTAAGTACATTTGCAAATACGTTAATAAAGGCAGTGATGTGGCCATATTTTAAGTAAAAAATGTAAATAAAAATGACGAAATAGCACGATACCAGAGAGATAGATACATCAGCAGCAACGAAGCTATCTGGCATATTTTTAGTTTTCCGTATATAAAAGAGACCCTTCTATCCAGCATCTTGCAGTACTTCTTGAAAACAGTCAACGAATATATTTCAAAGAACAAAATATTCTACAAAGAGCACTTGAGCCACCAAAAACGACATTAACTGAATTTTTCACATTTTTTCAAAAATCTGATGTGTTCGGCCAATTCGCAAAAACATTAATACATACCGATGTTCCACGCTATTTTACATGGAAAAATTAGGTAAAAAAAGGGTGCCACGTAAACAAGGAGAACCAAATCCTTTGATCGCAGGCACATTCAAAGCCAAGATATTAGGACGATTGTACACAGTACATCCGAAACAACGTGAATGCTTCTTTTTGCGTTTGTTGTTGGTGAATGTTCCAGGACCAACTACTTTCGAATATTTACGAACAGTTAATGGTCGAGCGTTCAATAAATATCAAGATGCATGTCGCGAGTAGCAGTTGCTGGTGGACGAAAATCATTGGGACCTGACACTTGCTGATGCTGCGTTAACATCCACTCCGAATAGTATTCGTCAACTGTTTGCAATTATTTTGACAACATGTTATCCAACACAGTCATCGATTTTGTGGGAAAAATATAAAAACAGTATGACTAAAACACATACTACACCGAGTTAAACAAACAAACCTATGCTCAAATCTAGATTTCACACCAGAGGTGTATAATGAAGCATTAGTGTTAATCGAAGATTTATGTATTTTAATTTCAAATTTACCATTTAATCATTATGGTATGCCATCCCTGATCGCCCGGCCACGGACTTAGTTAACAGTGATCTGCAACGAGAACAACAGTATAACAATGAGGATTTAGCTACAATTATTGCGAATAATGAGCCATTACTAAAGGCAGAACAAATAAATATTTACAATCGGATTATGCTGACTGTTGATGCTGAACAAGGCGTTTTTTTTTTTCTTGGACGCACCAGGTGGAACCGGTAAGACATTCTGAATGAATATCGTTGATACTTGCGAAGGTACGGTCGCAACAGAAAATTGCATTGGCAACTGCATCGTCAGGCATTGCTGCCACTTTGGTAGATGGTGGGGGAACTGCACATTTAGTATTTAAGCTGCCCCTAGACATTCATAACAAACCAAACGCGATGTGTAACATTAAAAAAATAAAATTAAAAAAAAATAAACCGGAATGGCTGCAGTTTTGCAAAAGAGTTCAATTATAATTTGGTCTGAGTGTATTATGGCTCATAGACATTCCCTCGAAGCATTTCGTAGAAATATGCAAGATTTGAAAGGCAATGATAAACTTTTCGGTGGTCCTGTCCTACTACAATACTGTCTGGTGACTTCCGACAGACATTGCCAGTGAGTCCTCGATCTACTTTTGCCGGTGAGATTAAGGCATGTTTAAAACATTCGTTTTATGGCGGAATGTCGAAACACTTCGATTGACCGTGAACATGCGAGTACAATTACTAAATGATCAATCGGCACAAGTATTTTGTAAGCAATTGCTGAATATTGGAAACGTTGAAATAGAACTGCATTGAAATACACAATACATCAAATTGCCAGAAAAATTCTGCACTATTGTTCACTGAAAAAATTAACCAATTGAGAGTGTGTTTCCGCATATATCAAATAATTACTCAGATCATAATTGGCTCAGTAATCGTGCTATTTTCGCAGCAAAAAATGTTGATGTCAACGAAATTTACTTCTAGATACAACAGTGTTTGCCAGGTGATCAGATGCCTTTTAAATCAATAGACTCTATTGTAGATGAAAATGACGCCGTAAATTTTCCAACTGAATTTTTAAATTCCTTGGATATACGAGGAATGCCACCACACAATCTTTGGTTTAAGATTGGTTCACCGGTTATTCTACTTCGGAATTTGAATCCACCTAGATTATGCAATGGTACACGTTTGGCCATCAAAATTATCACCGGAAATGTTGTTGAAGCAACTATTTTGACTGAAACGTTTAAAGGAGAAATCGTCCTGCTGCCACGCATTCCAATGATACCGTCAAAATCTGCAATACCATTTCAAAGGCTTATTTCCGATTCGTTTGGCTTTCGCTATGACCATAAATAAATCTCACGGCCAAACAATGTACGTTTGCGGCTTGGACTTGGAAAATACCTGTTTCTCCCATGGGCAGCTATATGTCGCCTGCTCACGTGTGGGGAAATCATCAAATCTATTTGTATTAGCAAAAGACAAGCTAACAAAAAATATTGTACACAAATTAGCGCTTAGATAAATTAAAATTATAAACTGTAATAATTTAAAATAATGAAAAAATTACTAAATGTTTTTAAAAAACTTTATCTACCTCATTTAAAAAACTGAAATTTGAATTTATAAATTATTAAAAAATAATTTATTTATTTTTATTAAAATCATTTTATATATTATCAATTAATTAATTTGTAATAAAATATAATTAAATTTTTTTATTTTCATTTGTCCTTAATTTCAACTATCCGAAACTCTTTACCAATTACTTTTGAATTTTCAAATCGACTAAAACGTTGTTGTCTTTATTAGTGAATATTAATTTGACTACATTAGGTAGTTTAGAATAACACTGATCCAACGTACTATAACTAATGAGTCGCAGCATCCCGTGACCGGGTCAGCTAGTATTTGTTCTGTATTGCAACTATACTGCTATGTCAAACGGGTCGTACAATGTTTGAATAACAATAATAATTAATATTTAAAGGTCTGTAATATTTGCGTGAGAATGTGGGGGGCAGGCCAGCAGATTTGTGGGGGTCATGGGCGCTCACCTCTAACTGGATCTCCGGATACCTGAAACTGGGTAAGCATGGCCTTTGACAGGACACAATATACAGTTGCTTATTTCCGCACATGCAGTTCTGCCGATGTATTCGCTAAAGACCAATAATTCAAGCTAAAGTTTTCACTTGAATCTATTGTTGGCGCCAGTTGATTAATTCCCCCACGCGAATGAAGATTTTGGTAGCCATATTAAAAACCTAGGTCGGACTATCGTTTCCATTTTGTGGCAGCCATATCGAATCTGTGTATGACTCACGTGGCTCAGTTTCCCCTGTAAAAAACCAATCAACGTTATCTGGTAACTAGCTGTTTGGTATATCTTACGACACCACGGTTTGGGGTTCGAAAAACTGGGCGGAGACTCCGAAGTTACATCTGGGGAAACGAACGTCTTCCCTGCGACTTGCTGACTTCTTGAGGGAACGTCACATTATATATTAGCCTTTGCAGTGCTGAAATTTTGGTGATTTTGACCACCACCGCACTTGCAAAACGCAAGCTGGTAGTAAGGTTACCTGATAGAGCACTCCGAGGGCCATACATCTGAGCACTCCTTGAGCTTAGACCCGCCACTACCTAGACAGGAGCTCACACCCTTGCGCTTCCGCCACGCTGACCCGTCTGTGAGCGTATATAAAGAAATCTGCTGCCGCTATAAAACGGTAAAGATAATTATGACTACAGAAATAACCCAGTGTGCGCGTTTTTTAGTTTTCTTGGCCCTGCAACGGCTCTGTGCAGAGAAGTCTGCTTGATAAAAGAAACATTCCCCGGCGAACAACCTGAGCAGCATTAATAGCCGTGATCAACCTGATTCCATATGGAAAGAGTCAGTCCAATTTTCCTATCGATGAAGAAAAAGTATATTGTTAAAGTCAATCATTTAATGGCCCAAAAATATTGTAAAATGAAGATATTGGTTTCTATAAGATTTAGTTTGTATTGCGAACAATTTATTAAGTATTAGATTTCCGTGCTAGCTTTCCACGTCAATTTTTCAAATTTCACATGAACTTTTCATTATTGTTTATTTGTTATTAACGTTTTATGGTTCACATTGTAAGACTCGATGTTGATTTGTGTGTTAAAGTAATTGTAAATACACCGACGTCTCTACACGTCCAAAGTTAATTTAATAAATGTGACAGGTTACTACTTTCTTAGTGGTGAGTGACCGAATATCATTTCGCACCAATTTCTTATCAGAAAAATCAAGTAATCAAAATATTAAAATGGTTAAATTATTGAAAATTATTAATTATAATATTAATAACAAGGTAAGAGGGAATAGGTAATTGACTAAAGCATAACCAATTAACAACCACTAAAACCCTGTACGTAGTTTGGATTTGAGATTGCGCTGTCAAACAATGGGTGCCACCACCTATTGTTCTTTTGTTCTATTGTCCTTTCAATTATCTCCACACCTATTGTTCTATTATTAGGCCATTTGAGCGACCACCTGCTCCCACTAACCTCAGTTTCAGCCTCCTCCTGCCCCTTCCCTCCTATTGTTATGCTAATTAGGCTACTTGAGAATATATTGTTCTTTTCTTAGGCCACTCGAGAATCTATTGTTCTATTATTAGGCCACATGAGCGACCACCTGTCTCCACTAACCCCAGTTTCAGCTGCCTCTTCACCCTCCCACCTGTCAATCATTTTTACACCTCCACCTCGCTCTATTGCTCTTTTGTTAGGCCACTTGAGCGACCACCTGGCTCCACTAACCTGACCTTCTCTGCCTTCTCCATCCCACAAACCACAGTTTCAGCAGCCTTCCCCCCCCACTTGAGTTACCAGGTGTGAAGCAACAGCTGTATCCATCCACCCCACATCGACCAGCCTTTTGTCGGGCAATCAGATGTTCAGGCACAATGGCTTCATATTTGGCTGCCCAATGCCTGGACCAACTAACCGTCACCTGTCTTCCCCAAACCCCTAACCGCAGTTTCAGCTGCCTCCATCCACCCCACATTGAACAGCCTTTTGTGGGGTAAGTGGGTTTTCACACAATGACATTATACAATTCAGCTGTCAAAGCATGCTCACTCCAAAACCCAGCACACCTCCTTTCATCGACAGGTCTGCACAGGCTCACTCCCCAATCCTCGAGCAAGCAGTACTAGGCAGCCCAACTGGCTTGCTGACTTCTGTGTTCAGACATGGCTCATCTGATACAGTAGTTTTCTTCCGTGTATCAGCTCAACGCTGGTGACTCAAAGCGTTTGACTATAGGTTTATCATCCAAGCATGAATTTGAGCAAGTAGTAGTGATCGAAAATGTGGGGCAACTCACCAAAGTTAAACTAACGTATGGAGAATGGGACGTGCTGACTCAAGTACTGGACATTGTATCAGATTTGTTCTACACAGCCAGTGCCTAGACCGACGATCCACTCGGCGAGCCCACCGTCTCCTGCCGTACGGTTGCTGAGGTGAAAACAGTATATTCCACCCCAAACGCTTATCCTGCCAGCTTCGTCTACTTCGGCGATTCGACTTGGAAGAACCTCATCGCTATATAGCCTGCAGCGACCAGTGCCTTGACTATCAAGAAAAGGTGGGGGTACTTTGTTTCAAGGTACCACACAGAATTTATCAAGTAAAGTGCTATGAGAATTTAATATGGCCACAGTGCAAAAACTGGTTGATATGTACATTAAAGATGTTTATGTGGCTCAAATGACACCCAGTTCGTCACTGGATTATAATTTATTAAAATATGAACTTATTGCATATTAAAAGTTACTTGTATTACCCGATGTTAATAACATTGTAATTAAGAATTACATTCCTGGTTATGCTGTATGTGGACCGTATATGATGCCTGTGGAAAAGAACTGATGTGTATTCATCCATATGAAAATTTTTGTTAACAAATACATGCATAAAAAGTATAAATAAAAACACATTGTATTGTATTTGACTTTGATTTCTTTTATTTCACCCACCATTGGGCAATTAAATATAAATTTTCAACAGCGCTTATAGCATTACAAAATAAATGTCCTTTATAAAGCATTATCAAATCATTCATCCTGTTCTCGTAGAGGTGGACCTCCTGAATCTTCTAATTTGTAGCATACTTTCTTCCTGATAATCTTCTGGAACCGAGCCTTCTCTAGCCCTTTAACACGTATAATTGCGTCATCTACTATTGGTTATTACATGTAGAATAGTATATAGTCTACTGAAGGTTAAACTAGTAGCATTCCAAGGTATTCCATGGTAATTATGTGTCAACCATTTCGCTGTTGGGTCGTTACCGCCACGCCTTGGTGAGTTTACAGAGATGCAATGTGTAGCGATAATGTTGTCTAATTGTACTATACACACGGACACTTCTTTCAAGAGAAACGCTCTTTCACTCGTCATGAATCCTTCCGCGTCCAGGAAGATTGTCGTCATGTTAATGTGCGGCGTTGGAAGGTGCGATGCCATTTTATTTGAGTTTACGCACAACACTTGTTAGCGGTACATATTCCACAACACGGTCGTGAAGTATTAGGCAATATGCGGTGGTATAGGGTGGAAAATTTTCATTGCTATGAAACTCTATACGAATAGCCACCGGCCCAGTTTTTACCGACTCGTTTTGATGTGAACAGTCAATTACGGTGATAGGAGCAGTGGCGATAATAGTCTTCTAGGCTATAGTAAGCGGTGACGGAATGGTCTCGTTCGTAGCAAGTCTGCTGGAACCTTGCATACATATCGAACAACGCTGTGGTTCGGTTTTTCTTAAAGTCAAAATCCATGTTCTCGTACGGGTACGCCACGTCATTTAGGAACACTTTGATATTGGCGAGAATACAGTGGTCTAAGATGGCTGCACTTCATTGCGCATTCCGTTTCCTGTTTGTTTGAAATTCCCAGAACCACGAAACTAGGTTTCTCCAGTTTCGTTGATGTTTTCAAAGACCAAATTTGAGACTTACTTATAGGAAGCAGTGGGTACTCTAATAGATCCGAACTTCTGAAATTAATGCTGAAGTGGCTTCCCACTATCTACAATCTTAAGCAACGCTAGTTTTTCTTTTTCACTTACTTGTAAATGAGGCACCACCCATGCGAGTTTACTGAATGGTAAATTTACTTTTCTGAGGGTTTGGAATGGCTTGTATATATGAATTTAGTGTCGTCCCCTGTTCGAATAAGTATCAGTTCTTGTTTTACATTTGCAATTATCCTTTTAAAGTCTTCACAGAAACCAAAGAGCATACTCAACGGAATACATTCATCGAAGTATCCATTACCAAGATTGCGTTGCCCCCATCTTGCGTTCTTCAACATACCAATTTGTTGAGGGCCAGCAGAAATAAGAGTCTTCAATGTACTTGAGACACCTATATTTCTATTTCGGTCTATTTCAACTCCATTAAGTCATAACCGAATTTCCTCAAATAGAAACATGAATGCATTGGATGTGAGAAGTGAATTTGTTGCTCTTGCACCATCTGATTTGACAAATCTTCCTTCAATGTGCAAGTAACTCTCGCCTGGCAATGTATTTGTATATTGGTTCTGAATAGGTATCCGAATTTCGTCATTAATCTTAAACGTTGTTGGCGTATGCTGTTGATGACTCAAAAACTGTTTATGGGTCACCGACTCACCAAATTCTATACTGGAAGTTATATCAAGCACCAAATCAATATTTTACTGTGTGGCTTAACGAATGTAGGAACAGCACGTTAGCAGATGTTTCACTGTCGGTTCACTACTGACAACTGTTTGAGTCTGACGCTTCTTATTATAACGAACGCCCAATTGTTATATAAAGTCTCAGAGTAACAGTTTCTCCTCTGAAATCTAATAAATTGCCGTCCTGATCGACAACTCTAATGTGAATGTTGTTGAGGGTTTTCACCGTGATGTGGAGATAGATGACGTTTGCAGGTACTTCTACAATCTTGTACCCTGGTGGTACTGTTGGAAAAAAACTCGTGTAGTGTATGCCCCAGCTTATAGTTGACGTAATTTCCAGTACATATGCTGTATTCTATATGTATCGCGTTAACTTTGAATATCTGCACAGTGTAGCCTGAGGTATGAAATCCAGGCTTTAAAATATGTATCGAAAATCTGAGTAGTGATCCAATTGAGTTTGGTTTCGTTAAGTCCATTTTCACAGGTGCTTGTATCTCACACTTGAGAGAATTATTGTTTGGTCGTATATTTGAAAATCAACTAAGCTGATTGTATACTCGCCTTCGCTCAAATCTATAGGTGGAAAGTAATCACAGCTGAAGACCGAACTATTGCTGGACAAGAAAGTGTCACAGTCATGTGTGTTACCCCGACCAAGGTTCATGCAAGCCTGATGTTATACATTTTGAAGCAGGAATTTTAAACACAAATGTCCATATATGGTCGTACCAAATTCCTGATGTCTCTGCACATTGTACAGTATTCTGTTACCTGCAATTCCAGCTGAAATTCCATTAATGGAGATAAGTCATCAAAACTGTCAAAATATTTCACTACACCATCCTTGTACTTGATGTATGCTACCCAGTGTGTTCCAGCATTTTCAGCAATGCCCAAGTTCACAATTCCACATTCACGTTCACGAATTGTTTGAGGTAATGCATTCGCGTATGAAGACGCCGCGAAAATTAGGTATACGCAAACGCTTTACATGTCTACCGTATATCATCATCCTTCAACGGCTGCTCCGACTTTTTTTTCATTTAATCTAGATCCATCTTTCCGGTACTGTTTTAAATAAAGACCTTCACCCCTCATGGCAATTGCCTTCATGGTTTCATTGTGCCGTTTCTGTTCAGTCAACTTGCTTTTTTGCTTCTTTAGCAGCTTTGACGGTTCTAGCGATTACCCAGGCTCCTTCCAGCAAGAGCTCTGATAGCCGACAATCCATTAAACATGTGTATTAAATGGAGGATGCGACCCTTCTTCATCTTCTTCTTTTTAATGCCTGCCCCCAACTTTAACTTGGCATGTATAGCACCGTTAACTAGAATTGCAGCTGCCCGTTCACCGAACTTTGTATCTGTGGCCCTCATTCTGTTTGAAGCCTTCTCCGCTAGTACATGGTCTGCATTGCGTCTGTCAGTACCCTGCGCAGACGCAATCTGATGTTCCCTACATGCTGCATCCAGTGGATTGATTCCCGTCTGACCGAGTATTAACCGCATTTACAGTTTTGTCCCAGGTACAAAGAACTGGTATTTTGGAATGTGTGCTTCAAATGGCATTTTGTCGATTTTGTTTAAGAAACCATGACCCTTCTTCTTCTTCCTCATGGGAGGCTTTTTTTTTTTTTTTTTGCTGCCATTTGGCATGTTGTGAAGTCCCGCTATATATTGAATAGCATAACTTCATTTTTAAGGTGGGTGGGTTTTGAGGTGCTCAATTTTATTGTATCGCTTAATGGGGAAACCAGGCTTTGTACTTCGTTCAAGTTCTTATTTGGAACCCCTTCTGTTGTTTAATTATTTAGTTACGTTGCCTCCATCATTATTCTAAGTGGTATCCTGTATTTATGCCATCGTTTGGGTGCGTGAGTTCCTATAGTTTTGTATCGATCGTGTAAGTATCTTATTGTTCCAATCATCTTAATTAGACGTTCTTTTCTGTTGCCTATTGCATTTTTTATGGGCCAAATGGATATGGCTTGGTGTAGTTCTGTGATTTTGGTATTGTAGGGAGTGTTAAGTATGGGTCGTAGAAATTTGATTTGAAGACGTTGTATATGTAGAACATTGGTTTAAGATGCGATGCCCTAGACTTAGCATCCATACAGTAGCGCTGGAATGACGATGGACTTGTAAATTCTGAGTTGGGTTGCTTGCGCCATTTCGATGTTTTTTAGATTGGGTACAGTTTTAAAAAGATTGCGACTCCTTTCCTCTTCTATAATGTGTTGTCGGAATGAGATCTTATTGTCGAGTGTTATCCCTAGATATTTGTATGTAGCGTTCCATTTGATGGATGTATCCATGAAAGTATGGTTTTGTCTTAGTATCGGCCTCTTCTTGGTAAAATAAATGGCTGCGCACTTGTCAACGTCAATCTTGTGGTGATGGCGCCTAATCCCCTCTGTAGCCTTCTTATATTTATTTCGTGCTTATTGTCAGTGGTGTACAGCGTGGGGTCGACGGCATACTGACCGAGTTGAATATGTTCACCAGACGCCATGTCGTTGATATTTATATTAAATAAAATAGGTGACAAGACAGTTCCTAGGGGGACTCCTGTGACTATGTTATATATTGTTGAGCGTTGTCCGTCTACAGGGACATAAAATCTGCGTCCTGTTAAGTAGTTACCAATCAGCTTGATCAAGCTATGCTGTAACGTTGATTGTGTTCGTAGTATGGAATCTATATTTTATAGAACGTTTTTTCAACGTCAAGAAAGGCGGCAGACGATGATTTGCTCATGTTGCTCCTCTACTATACTTAGCAGCTGACATGTCCTGGACGCTTTGGGTTGAAATCCTAATCGTTCTTGTCGGATATTTTTGCCTCTTTCAAGGTTTTTGTTCATCCTCGCGAGGATGAGTTTTTCAAATATATTCGATACGGAAGACACGAGGCTGATGGATCTGTAGCTACCTGATAGTGTTGGATTTTTCCCCCTTTCGGAATTGCGATCACTTTGGCTAGTTTCCACCGTTCAGGAAAGTAACTGTTTAACAGGCATGCATTAAAAATCCTGGTCAGTAGTACTATTGTTTTTGTAGGTAAATTTTTGAGATACAGGTTGTTGATGTTGTCAGGCCCTGGGGATTTGTATTTCTTTCTTCACTTCGCCAGGTATGATCAGATCTGAGAATTCTTCTACTGGTGTTTCCATTATTTGTCTGGTAATTGCTTCTATTAAAGCAGTTTCTCCAATTTCTTTGGAGGTGTGTTCCGTGACTGGTAGTGAATAGTGGGGGGCAAAGTATTCTGCAAGTACTTCGGCTCTAGCCAGATGGGAGAAGCATGGTAAATCCGGTCCAGTTAAAGCATGTTTTGGTTGTTTTGGTTGTCTGGGTGTCTAATAGCTCGGATTAATTTCCAGGCATCTCTACTCTTTAACGTAAGGGTCACCTTACGATCCTCCCATTGTTCAGTTCTCCTCTCTTTAAGTCTATTTGTCAGCTGTCGTGAGAGTCGATGATATTCCCTCCGGTCCCTGGGATAACTGTAGCGTTGCCACTGTTTTCTATAATGATTCTTTAGTTTGTGAATGTCTTCGATGATACGTGGCAGTCCGTTATAATTTAAGTTGTAGGTGTAGGTTTGCATTGAAGCCTTCCTCGCGGATTGTGAGATTACTTCCTCAAGGTGTTTCACTGCCATGTCAATTCGTTCCGGTGCCGCGACATTATGAGCTGTTCTGATATGGCTATGGACTAATCTTGTGTAGTAAGTCCAGATGATTTTTTGTTCCCGTTTAGGTTTTTCACCAACGCCAAGCCAGTTCCCGAGCTTCATCACGTCGGGGTTATGGTTTGACGTTAAATCTTGAACTGTTTGAAGGGTAAGGCATTGACTGATGTTTTTTATAATTGTTATATCCAGAATGTCTGGTTGATATCTTGGATTGGCAGGAATATGCGTGGGTTGCGATGGTGCCAAGGTAGATATATTGTGTAGGTCAGCTAGTTCAAGAAGTTTTTCTCCATGCATGTTAAAACATGGTTTTTAGCATTTAGATCTCATCCTATTTAGGAGTCTATGGAAAGCAGTGTGTCGAGATCTTGATCTATAAGCATTCTGTTTGGAGCAAGGTAAGCTGCGAAGATATTGAATTTTCCCCCTTTTACAAATATGGATACTCCTGTTACCTCTATATCAATTAGTGGAAGGTTTTGGATTGGTTCATGTGTTAGATTATTTTTAATAAAGATGGCTGTTGCTCCACCTCGAGGACCCACTCTGTCATTTCTGTAGATGCGCATTCCAGACATTTTTATCCTGACACTCTGTCATAGATGCGTTTTGGTAATCAGAATAATGGTTTATATTGTGTCGCTTTTGGAAGTCAATTAACTTGTTTATTTTATTTTTTAACCCGTTTGAATTCCATATGACCAATTGTGTCTGATGTTTTATATTGCTGAGTCGGTCTATTTTTATTCCAAAAGCACAGAACTCATTCAGCAAGTATAAATAGTTTGTCCATAGTTCCTCTTTTTGTCTTCATTTTTTTGTGCCATCCGTTTGAACTTGTATATGAACTTGCGAAAGCAGTCTGTTAGTCCTTCTCCGTTGTCTGGGTGGTTTCCTTCTCTATTTGAGTTTTCGTTGTCCATTTGATGCATACTGCGTCCAGCAGCTACATCAGCATATAACTCCCGGTCAAAGTGTCGTTGCTATTTCTGTGGACTTTCTGCTTCTTGGTTCCGGTATCTGCTAGCTACTGGTGGTTGCGTTTGCCACTGGTTACTTGTACTAGCTGGAGCTGCTGTCTGTTGTATTTTTCTTGTTCATTGTTTCTTTGACTTCTTGGTTTCGGAGGTCGTAGGTCATTTTGGCAGATGCTGCAGCCTTTCTATGATGCAGCATGGTTACCACCACAGTTTTCACAGGTAGCCCTTTCGTCATCTGGAAGCGTGCACTGGTTTTTGGGGTGCAGTTTGGACAATTTCACGCAACGATAAGCCAACTGACAGTCTCGTGAAGTGTGTCCGATACGTTGACGCCTTTGGCACTGTGGTGGTCCCAGTCTGTTGCGATATCGTTCTACTTGTATCTTGTCATAAATTAGTGTTTTTTGGTCACAAATGTTTTCAGACGAATTACCATGTTTCAGTAATATCAGCAAGGTTGGCAAGGGGATCATTTCCCTCCTACTATTATCTCTTCTTCTGAACTGATGCACTAAGATAACACTGTATCCCAGTACAATTAGTTCTTCCTTCACTTCTTCTGCCTAAACTGTAGATGGTAAACCTTTTGTTACAAAGTGTAGTAGTTTGATTTCAGGCATCTTATACGTGAAGTACTCTATTTTTTCTTTGAAAAATTTCAGAAGGCTTTGGCAATCATGTAGGTTTTCCACGTGATATTTCAGCGTTTCTCCTCTGTGGATGACTTTCAAAATTCTTTGGAGATGCTGTTTAATTGTTACATTCATTGCTCGAAAGTTTTCTGTGCGCATGGTCACAACTAGCGGTAGAATGTTTTTGCAGTCTTAGCTGTTTCTGTTGGTTGAGAAGGTACGTCGTCCATATGAACATCAGCCTGGCTTTCACGAGGATTCGTACTCAGTGGCTCAAATCTGTTGCGTAGCTGCACCGGCTTTTATCTGGTTTTAGTCTTTTCTAGTCTTCTGTTCTTGGTGCTGTCTTTTCTAATACTTTTAACTCTCAGGAACTGCAAATCCTCTTCTTCTCCATAGTCAAGCTGCCAATGGTTGACATACATTTCGCAGTTTGAGCAGAAAACTTGCGAGTCGGCTGCGCTGCGTTTTCTTTCAGTCTGAATCGTTAGTATTACGCCGGGTCGTTGCCGTTGAAGTCGGTCAGCGGGGCTTACCACTGGAACCCTTGTTGTGACCGTTAGGTATTCCCGGGTTCCATAGTAAATCCAGGTCGTCAACAAGTCACTAACCACTAGTCCTAAACAATAAATGAAACAACGTCCAATATAACCACACTTCGTCGTCACCAGAATATCTTCCTTGTATAGCAAAATAACACTCGATAACACTCCGATCACTTCCTTCTTACTTCGCAGGACGCATTGTTATGGACTAACTGCTTTTACATGTTCGCGCGCCTATATATAGTCAGAGCAACCATCGAACCCCGTCAACATGCGGTTCATCAAACAGCAGGAAACATTACCACTGAATAATGTGGATATTGCCGGCACCAACTCCAAGCGGAAGAAGAATGGACCTCTATTTCCTGAGACGGTGAGGGCGATAGTGCGTGGACCATCAAACGGTGGCAAAACCAATCTTGTGCTATCCCTGCTGGAACATCCCAATTGACCTAGATTTCAAAATGTGTATATGTTTTCCAAGTCGTTGTACCAACCAAAGTATTAGCTGTTAGATGAAATACTAAAACCCACTAACGGAGTTAATTATTTTACATTTAGCGATAATCAGAGTGTACCCCGCCTACTGAAGCTCTACCATATTCAGTTTTTGTGTTTGACGATGTTTCGTGAGAGAAGCAGAATAACATACGAGATTACTTTTGTATGGGAAGGCATAGGTCAGCAGATTCTTTCGATTTATATCAGACATATAGCCGTGTACCAAAACAGCTTTTTAGAGAAAACGCTAACTTCATCGTTCTATTTAAACATGACGACGTGAATCTCAGGTACTTTTGCAATGACCACGTTAATACTGACATGCCGTTCAACGAGTTTAAAAACCTATGCCGTTCCTACTGGAATATGAGCAAGCATGTATTTATAGTTATTGACAAGGACAGCGACATGTATCATTGAAGGTACCGCAACGGATTTGATTCATTTTTGAGTAAACAGCCAAGCTCACTAGGTACACTATGGACAAGTATGAAGAACATCATCGATACAGGACACAAGAGTGTTGATGAACCCACCTCGACACATACTTGTTACAAAAGAAGGAAGTTTGGATTGTCAGGGTGATGATGATGACGCTGTAACTGAACGGTACACTGACAGAGCAGTTAATGATGGTTTAATTTAAAAAAAAAACGACATAGAAGTGACTATGGTTGAGAATATTGTTGCAACGGGTACATTTCAGGAGAATAGATACGTACTAGATACAGGTCGAAATTATAGTGAAATCCCTGTCGATGGTATGCCCCTCTAAGTAATTAAACGGAAAAGGGTTGATGTAAGACTGAATTGGGTAAAAGTCGGATTTTGTGAGAGGGTACTCCATGTGAATCGAGGTGATAAACTTTGTTTTTTCCCCGTATATAAGCCCCACAAAGCATTTACAGCACAAGTCACTTTGGGATTAAAAATAATGCAGTAACTGTCGTAAGCCTCATTCGGTGTTTAAACATGGATGCAGCAACAACTAAACGTGGCATCACAAAAGAGAGGAATGCTATTCGGCGCAAGTTACTTGAACTGAAAACTTGTGAAATTGATTCTGAAAGATTTTTCAAAGATTCGTTAAGACCTGTGATGGATACGATGGAAAATGTTTTCTTACCTCAGTGAAATCTGCAACAGCAGTATTCTGGCTTGATCAATGAGTTCTTGAAGTCACTCAGTCGAAGTGAGAGAGATTGATTCAGTGCATGGTGTCTGAAAGAAGTTTGATTCACTAATGATTGGAAACTCGCCTGTGATTATTGAAGGAGACATTATTCTAATCGATGGTAATGAATATGGACGAACACAAGGGTTAATGAGGTTGTTGTTTTTTAAAAAACCCAAAACCGTATACTACGAAAGACTTGAAAAACTATTTGGAAATATTAAACAACTCGAGTGTCCACAGAGTAAAATATCTAAGCTTGACCATCATTCGGGTTCTGGTATTCTCCCCATGAAGGAATATGTGTATTGAGATGATCCAAACGAGCTAATTGAAAGACTTACATTACTTACAGCATCTACATCAGCAGGACATATGGCGCACTCCAATGAAATTTTATCCGTAAATGAAGAACTTCGTGAGAGAAACATCATCGTGTAACATGGATCAAGTTGTGGCAGAACTCCATAAAACAGCAAGAAGGAATTTCCCAAGACGGCGTGTAATAATCAAAGGACTTGACGATCTGTGGCAAGCTGATATTGTAGAAATGATCCCATACTCACGTAAAAACAGTGGCTACAGGTATATACTGATGATGATCGATACTTATTCAATGTTTGAATGGGCTCTACCTCTCAAGAACAAGACCGCTAGTGTGGTTACCGACGCTATGAAGAGAATAATAACTGGTGATCGTGTTCCTAAATATTTACAAACCGACATCGGGAATGAGTTTTACAAGTCAAAGTTTAAGACACTTATGTCTAGCTATGGCATTAATCATTAATCAACACATATCGAACTGATAACATTAATAGTTAAGCGTCTCAACAGGACAATCAAGAATGCAGTGTGGCAGGAATTCAGTAGACGTGGCTCACTTCGGTGGATTGAACTTCCTCAGTTAATGTCTGATTATAATAATAATTGGCACAGTGACATCAAGATGAAACGGTGCGATGTTAAAGACAAATCACTACTTTCAACAGTGTATAGTCATATAAAGATTACTAGGCCTGCTAAATTCAAAGTTGGGACCATGTTAGAAGCAGCAGATTCAAAGAAAAGTTTGAGAAAGACTACTTGCCTAACTGGTCAACTGAAGTTTTAACCTTCAGTAAAGTAAAATTAATAAATTGTGTAACTTATTTACTCAAAGATTATCAAGGTAAAGATATTGAAGGAGCATTTTACCATCAAGAACTACAGCTAACTAAACTTAAAAGTTTATTTTTGGTTGAACGAGTGATAAAGAGAAAGAAAAATATGATCTTGGTAAAGTGGTTTGGTTTTGATAAACCAGATAACACATGGATTCATAAAAAAAGAATTATTTGGAATGTAAATATACACATTAATAAATAAACTTATTTTTCTAAAAACTCTGTTACCTTAATACAACGCAAATGATCATGCAGCTCAGCAAACTTACAATCTATGTACAGCAATAATTTCTTTTGTACATTTAGTCTATTTTACAATATTTTTTTTCTTTTCCTCCATTATAGTAATACAAAGCAAATTAGCAAGCAGATCAGCAAACTTACAATCTATTTACAGCTTGATTTATTTTGTCCACTTTATTTTACAAAAATTTCTGTCATATAAAGCAATGCCTATGAATTCAGCACAGCAACAGCACCCCAGCAGCCAATTTTTTACAATGTTAGTTAATTTACACAATGAAAATGAGCACAGCGCTGAGGAATATATACACGCAATGTATAGTAAAGATTTTTTGTTTCTGAATATGGACTCTAATCAGTTGTGTACTGCAAAATTAATGGAATAAAAAAAAAAAAAATCTAACTATATACAAAAATATTCACAGCAGCCTATTTACATATTTTCAGCGTCCTTACTATTGCACTATACATATTTACAAACTAGATACACGGATAAACGGTATATTTCTTCTTGACTCACACACTATATACACTATCATACAAACATTCAACATGATACAGATTTATGCCATCACGGCAGGGTCTCTGTCCCGTCGGGGATAATATACCGCTAGACAGATCTAGTTTGGAGATTTGAACGGTATTTACAATGTGAAGGTTGGAGGATATTCTGTGTTGAAGATAGTAGTGGGGGGTTTCCCGATGGAGGCAATTGATGTAATCGTCAATTATTAATTTCCTGGTGACGGAACCGGCCAAACCCTTAGCCCGTGTATAGGTTCGGTCGGTTTCTAGCCGTAACACATATATTTTTGCCCTTAACCCAGCAAACTCCGCAATCAGGGTACCATTCGCCTCGTCCTTCATAACACCGACAACCTTTTCGTTATAGGGTTCTATCCCGAAACGGTTACCAGTGCTATATACAGGTCGAATTCATTCCCGTAACGAAGCATCACTTCATATGGATCACAGTAAATCAAGTTATCTTTGTCCATATAAAGTAACTTAGGGCATCTAATCTGTGGAATGGTGAATTTGTAATGAAATCGGTACATTCTCAGTTTAGAGAGGTCAAGAATGCACACCCCGACATTAACTGGCTTATTCAAAAGAATCCTAACTTTCGTCTTCTCCGCTGCCACAAAGTCCTCATTGAAAATAGTTGCCAGTTTGAAGTGTGGTGAAGCTCGTATACGTTTGCGAGCACGGCGCCGGCCCACCCAGCTAGTACACAATTTCACGACGTGGTTTTTTTAAAATGTTCTCCATAGTTTTGGCAAATACAGAGTTCATTAATTTATAAAAAATCTCTCTCGAAATCTGTTTTGGCGGAACGGCGAGAACACGTACTGAGAGAAATGTAGTCTTTCAATCACGGTGACTGGTAGACAGATATCACGCGATTAATTTTAGTCACCTTCAGCCCCAAGCCTACACATTGCTGGAGTACTCGGTATTGGATAAACAGTAACGCAATACTGGCTCGTCAGTATTGCGTTAATGCTTCCTGGGATGACATTGATGTAGGATTGTGCAAGATAAAAGTCATAATAATGATAAAGTGTGTACCTGTTATTTGGCTTGGTATACATGTGCACGCACTTGCAAATACATCCTTGAATTCCTCGTTCGAATCTGTCAGAAGGTCCAGTTCGAAACAAGTGTTCCTTAACATAGCATGCCAAGAAAGGCTTGGGAAGTGAAATAGTGGTCGGGGTCCGTGGTGTATTTCTCCAAACATTTACACCTAAATTTCGCAAACAGATCTGCATGTAGCCGTACGTCTGTGCCCATGTACAGACTTGCATATTGTTCTTAATCCTTGATCTGGAAAGTCTGCCTCACTTGTGTCACGTGCTTGTAATCTTTATCAGAAATTTCTAACTCCAACAATGAACTATAAAATTTTGACTTTGAAGGCAGCGTGGCCTCAGTGAACTTATGCCACGAATCCATGTAGTCATAGGGGAACACACCATTTAACTAATTGGAACTTCTCTGTGTCGGTGAAATGAGCACTGGAAATGCACAAGTTGCCGTTGTCAGGGTTTCCAACCAGTTTATCTATTGGGGCTTGCATGAAACGGTACGAGTCCAGAAATCTTAAAGTGATTGAAGTTCATTCAACCTTTTTAGAAAAAGAAATATATCGTTCTGTGTTTATGGGAAGCACATCCATCCCATCACCGTCGAGGTCGGACAAAGCCATAACTAAAGTGAGTGTCATACCCGGAAATATTGTGAAAGAAAATGGGTATGTACCTTTGATTTTTGAACTGCAAATTGCAGTTTTTATGAGCAGCCACTCTAAATTTACCTATGATATGACAGTGATCGCGGACCTTGATAGTCCCCGGATCAATGTCTTTTCACAGATATGGCACATCGTAGCATCAGCAAACTTGGCTTCTTGCTTATCTGTCATTACAAGAGGACACCTCTTGTAAATTTTATCAACTTTCCTGTCAAGTTTGAAGAGTTTGCCAACAAGTTATTTCACGGGATTTACGCTCGAGTAGGGATCAAAATGCAACAGACTAGGCACGTCTGGACAAACGATCTGGTATGCGGCAGCGAAAGGGACATTATTCTGGTCTCTAGTAGTGTGAGAGGCGTTGGGTGGAGGACTGCTTGAATCATAAGGTTGTAATAAACTATCAAAATTCGCGTAAACGACTACGGGTATGCGCTGCTGGTGCCCAAAATTGTTAAACTTTAAGGTTTTAGTGACGCCGTCGGGCAAATCTTCTCTTAAAGGAGCAACCCTGATGCAATCGATTTATGGCGTACCATGACATCTTTGAAACTGAAATATTACAGACATATGTCACAAATAAACATAGCACCATTGTGCTTGGATAATAAAGTACTATCTAGCCGCAACAAGTAGTGAATAGAACAATAAGAGAATTTTCCAGTACCATCATTAATCATCAACATGTTTATGTGCTTACCGCGTTTGTCTGCAGTGTGAAGCAGGGCCCCACAACATACATGATTACCATTATCTGCATCCAGACCGAAAACATTTACTGAATAGTCTGGATTTTTCCTCTCGAATTTTGAAATGTCTGAGAGTTTAACCGGATACTCAATACCTAAAAAATGGAAGCTATGTTTGTCAAAGGCTTGCATATAATTACTTACTCGTATCGCTTTTTTGTTTAGCGCCTTTAATTAAGCAGCAAGAAGGTACCATAGAAAGCATAAGTCGTCATCCCTGTTTTCAACATTGACAACGGTATTGTATCTACGGATAACAGCTGGCAGAAAAAACATAGGAAGACTCCCGATAGAATGGTTCGAATTTTGAAATGTTGATGTCGAGGAATATGAGTCTATTGAGAGTTTTGCCACAGTCCCTTTCTTGAAACTCACTCAATTTTACTGTGAGTTCCGACTTCACATAGTTGTTATGCCAATCAGACAGGGATGTGCTGCGCTTGACTTCACGCATTTTACTAAAAAAACACATAGTGGTTGTTTCGAAGGCGGTTTACTTCTGAATTTTGTATGTTGTAATCAGCCCCACCTGAACTTTAACGGAAGGTGAGGACTGACTATCTCAGTGAAAAGATCGTGGCAAGCATCAACATATTTAAGAGGATCAAGATAATTTAAAGAATTTTGAATGGTATGAGAATAAATTCTAAGTTCAAAAGCACTTTCCTGGTTGTTCAATGATCAATTGCGTTGCCGGCAACGCACCTCCCGTTGCTGCGCCGTTGTATTTGCTTGGCGCTAATCAACTATCACTAAATTCTGCTGGGTGACTACTGCTGCTAGATAACGTGGTTTACAGACATTTAGATGTGGTGCTGGGGTCAGCCGCCATGTTGATGTGGTGGCGATAGGCCGACGAGACTCTGGGGTCGGCCGCCATATTGATGTGCTGGTGATGAGCCAATTAGGAGAAGCGCTAGGCATGCCTGGATCTGCAGCGGCCGCTGCATGCAGGCTGGTTGGACCTCCCATCGCTCGTGATTCCCAGGGCCACCTCACTGGTGTTGTGGCAGGTTCATTCCTGTTTGCTGCCGACCCCTGAATACCTGAACCTGAAACTGAAAGAAAGGAAAATTTTTAGTAACATGGAAAAATAAATAAATATGTAAACTAAAAATAGTGTCTTATTCAAAGAAGTAATAATGACTTACCATTAACTCTATGGTTCCGGTGTGTAGGCGGATCTCCTGCTGGTTGCGGTGACGGGCTGGATCCTATAGCCGGTGAAGCATGTTGTAACAGAGGTTGTACTGGTATTATCCATCTCTGTGGTGATGGCGCCTGTGGCAAACTAGAGAATGGTAGGCTTTGAAATAATGCTCTAAAATTTAAGCTCCACTAGGGCGAACCTGAAACAGAATAAAAAAATATTTAGTAACACAAAATATAAGAATTTGTAATATGGAAAAAAATGCTAAAAATATTAGCACTTACCAGTAGAAGTAGTTCATTGTCGTTTGGAGTTAGACAGTATTGGTGTCCTATTCCGTTTACTCGGCTTCTTACTAGAACTTGCTTCCATATCTGTAACATAAAAACAGTTCATATATTCGTATAAATATAAACAAGGGAGAAAAATATACAAGTTAAAAACAGATAACCACACAACTTCAACGACACACATACCTTCAAGTTAAGCATTTCCATTTCACCAAATTCTGCAGACAGAAAAAAAATGAAATAGAAAACGTAGTTTTTTTAAAAAATAATTACAAGTTAAAAAGAAAAATATTCACCGCCAATCAGTTCGTTGGTGGGAATTTTCAATAGTGCTTCAATTCCTAAAAAAGAAAAACCCAATGTTATAGCGAAAAAACTAGCAAATCTTGACAGTATAATGAAAAACCACTAAAGAATGAATACCATAATCATCAAGTTGGCTCAAATCCGATAATGACTGCATTTCTAAGAAGGAAACATAATATTCAGTATAAATTTAAGATGATAGTATAAATAGTGTGATATTTAAGAAAATGTGAAATACTGATTTACAAGTGTTATTGAACTTACCTTCGTAGTTGAAGAGATCTTGAGACATGGCTACCAGAATTCAGAAGAGAGAGACACGACCTTACTAATCGAACTTTGGCGCAGAAGTGATTCCAAGTGTGCACAGACAGGCATTTTATACCACTCGACAGGCAGATGTGAGCTTAGCGTTTCAAGTTCAAACCGACAATAAAAGCAAAGGCACCTGTGCGTGGCTTTATACATGACCACCCAATGCGTTGGCAGCTGAACCGTGTAATGACATTGTGTCTGAACATCTGCTTGCCCCACAAAAGGTTGGTTAATGTGGGGTGCATGAAGGCAGCTGTTGCTTCACACATGGTCACTCAAGTTGGGTGAGGAAGGCAGGTTACTGTTAGGGTAGAGGGAGCAGTAGGCCTAACAATAGAACAATAGGCCCCAGAGGGACGGCGTGGCTTTATTTATGATCGCCCAATGCGTTGGAAGCTGAACCGTGTACTGCCATTGTGCCCCACTAAAGGCTGGTCGATGTGGGTAGGATGGAGGCAGCTATTACTTCACACCTGGTCGCTCAA
Organism: Vandiemenella viatica; assembly: GCA_031002005.1. Lineage (NCBI taxonomy): Eukaryota > Metazoa > Arthropoda > Insecta > Orthoptera > Morabidae > Vandiemenella > Vandiemenella viatica. The sequence continues at coordinate 237,111,305 of CM061921.1, read as the reverse complement.
GTGGGGTGGGGAAGACATTTAACGGTTAGTGGGGCCAGTTGGTCGCTCAAGTGGCCTTACAAAAGAGCAATAGAAACGGGAGGAGGAAGCTGAACCAGGTGGTCGATTAAGTGGCACAACAAAAGAACACTGGATTCTCAAGTGGCCTTATAAGTATAATAATAGGAGGGGATGGGCAGGGGGCAACTGAAATTGGTGTTAGTGGGGCCAGTTGGTCGCTCAAGTGGAATAACAAAAGAGCAATAGAAGGGGGAGGAGGAAGCTTAACCAGGTGGTCGCTTAAGTGGCCTAACAATAGAACAATAGATTCTAAAGTGACCAAACAAAAGAAAAATAGACGGCGGCATCGATTGTTTGGCAGTGCACTCTCAATTCCACACTACTCCCATATACCACATTTTTTTATTTACTATGTTTTGGGAGGTATACCGTTATTACCGAAAGTGAAAAATTGACAAGAAAGAAAGACTTCGAACAATGACTTTTTCAGCCTATTCTAAATGATGAGAGTGTTGCATTAGTATTAAATGTATGAGAGTAAAGGAAACAAGGTATGAAGCTGTAAGTGCGGTTGTATAGCTTAAGCATTTTTGAACTGATTTTTGCACGAGATGTAGTGGTATGTAGTGGTGGTACTAAGACGATCTGAAACTTAAAAGTGCGATTATTACTATTTTTTTGTGAAATTGTTGGTTCCATTGAGACATCCCTTTTTGTAAAATCATTTTGTAGATATGATTTAATTCCTAGTGAAAAGGTAGCATATTTGACGCACATATTCACGAGAGTTAGCGTAATATATATTGTTGTACGATGTATTGTTATTTATTAATACCGTTGGTTACATTCGGGTAAGAGGTTACCAGCTTCTTTTAATTGTACTCTCCGATTTTGTGACATGTATGGTTTATAAACACAATAATTGTAATGATAGGTGATCTTCGAATCATAGACAGTAGGGTAACCATGGCGCGAAGTGAGGAAATTGTGATAGAACAGATAACAGAGCAACAGCGAGCGTGGGGGTGAGAGGTAACCTTCTGGACTCGCATTCGAATCTCCATCCGGCCTCGAGATTTCATGGTTTTTCGAATGACTCTATGTGAATCTGGAATGGTTTTTTCAAAAGGCCATGTCGGAATTCCTTCTCTATCCTCCCAAGAAAGATTAGACCATTGGTAAATCTATATGGTGTACCATAAAGTTTTTAGATAAATGATTGAGAAGACAAAGCAGATGAGAAAATTTTCTAGCAAAACTATGAAAGGTGTAAATTTCAGAAAGGGTCAGGTAAAAGCATATCGCTCATCACGTTATACAAGACCTAATCTCAAATACGCCTAATTATTAATAGAGCAACGAAAATATGTGTAGCATTCATTGCAGTCAATTGCAAAGATTATACCGTGGCACCAACTTCTGTCAAATGTAGGGACCCCGGTCACGTGGGGGTAAACTCTGCCATACAGAAATAGAGATTTTTACTTATTGTTGTCAGAACTGTCACCTGTGTGATTAATATGATAAGAAGCCGATGCCTCAAACATGTACACCATGCCAGAAAAGAGGTAAGTCATGCAAAAGAAAAGTAAAGGGTTGATCCACGTATCAATTGCTATTGCAACGCCTAGTCAACAGAATAGATTATGGCTAGTCTACAATCCAGTTGCGGAATAGATGAAGATATGATGACAAATATATCAAACCTGATACAAAGCAGTCGACAAGGCGGTTGGTAAAGTGGATGTGAAAAATCAAATGAAGAGAGGAAATCCCCTATTCTCGTTGATGAATAAATGCTGGAAGAACCGAAGTATTTAGTAAATAGAATGCGGGGGAAATGCAGAAAATGATGGTAAGCGCCAGCATGCAAACAGATCAGCAGCAGTTAGTAGATGCGCAAGTGGACGAAATTTCCTCCACCTCTGATTCGGCTTATTGTCAGCATATTGTTAGAGGCAGTGGGCTCGGATATTCCAAAGATAATGAAGATCATCTTCAAAAGCAAAGTATGCGCAACAGCCAAATAAAACCCCTGAACTTTTTGGTAAGTGGCTCTAGAGGCATTGTACGCCGATTTTGAAGATACACGTCGGCTAACTATACTCGGAGATGTGCATACGCTTGCACTTTCCCCTCGACATTTGACAAGATTCCACCACAGTAGTCTATAAAAGCCGGTTTCAGATATTTCCACCACCTCCTGCGGCCACCTGCCTTCAAAGGCGCCGCTACACGCCCCGCCCCCTGCCCCGCCTCCTGCAGCCAAGGCGACGACGCTCGAGGCAATTAACTATCTGTGGCCGCCCGCTGCCT